>PVJS01014327.1:0-32274 GCA_004027185.1 Glis glis
TGAAGCCCGGCGTGGTGGTGCACGCTTGTAATCCCAGTACTCGGGAGGCTGAGACAGGAGGATCCGGGTTCGCGGCCAGCCTCAGCTACTTAGTGAGGCCCTCCGCAACTTAGTGAGACCCTGTTTCAAAATAAAAGAATAAAATAGGGCTGGGGGTGGAGCTTGGAGGTAGAACGCCCCTGGGTTCAATCCCCAGTGCCAAAAAAAAAAAAGGAGTCTGAAGACAAATGACTCCCACGAAAACAACTGGCTGGGAAAGAAAACATTTTGGGGCTTCTGGGGTCAAGTTTCCAAGAAAGTATGATGCACAGTTTTTTGGGTTTTTGTTGTTGTTTTGTTTTGTCTTGTTTTTTGGTACTGGAGATTGAACTCGGGGGCATTCTACCTCCAAGCTACACCTCCAGCCCTTTTAATTTTGAATTTTGAAAGAGTCTCGCTAAGTTGCTGAGGCTGGCCTCGAACCTGTAATCCTCCCATCTCAGCTTCCTAAGTACTGGGATCAGAAGCATGCACAACCAAGCCCGGCTCGACGCAGAGTTTTGAATGCGCGCACCACTGCGCAGAGGGACAACCAAGGGGAAGATCAGGTGACCAGCCAGGTGGCCAAGCCCCAGGTAGGCAAGCCTTCATTCACCCTTGCTGGGATAAATCCTGGTGCATCCAGCACCTGCTTGAACGGTGTGGTTTTAGTGTCATGGTTCCCACAGTGCGGTCCCTGAACCAGCAGCACCGGGGACCTCATTGGAAATAAGAAGTTTCAGGCCCCACTTAGCACTAACTGAATCAGAAACTCTCGGGGTACAGCCAGTCAATGCTTGACAAGCCTCCAGGTGACGCTGCTGTTCCCTCGAGTTTACAAGCCACCGTTTCAGTAGATTTGAACCCTGGCAACTGGGAGGATAATTTGCAGATGAGAAAAACGGGACTCATAAAGGCTGAGTCTCTTGCAAAAGTTATAAGGTCAATGAGGGACGGGAAGTCTACAGTCCACCCCAGAACTTCCTCTACTCCAGGCCCTGGGGTTGAGATGACGATGACCTTGTCCTTAAGGAATTCCCACAGTCCCTAGAACGCACTCAAGGAGCACACTGGCATCATCGGGGGCCCCTTCTTCCGAGCCCTGGCCAAGCAGAAACGGGTCAGAATGGACTGAGCAGGGCAGGAGGAGGAAGTAGATGGGGCGGCCACGTTTCTGCTGCAAAACAGGGGAGGCAGGAAGGACTCTCGGGCAGTGTGGTTTATGGCCCAAATTTCTCAACTGTAGCAAAAAATGCAGACTGACACCAAGAAGCCCAAAAGTCGGCCATATACTGAAATATAGGTGGGAACCACAAGGGGAGAGATGAGCAGAGGATTTGCCGCAAGAGGAGGAAAAAACAGGGTTCAGTGAAAAGGGTGAATGAAAGGGGTGATTGCTAATTTGGGGGAATCTGAGGAAAAAAATAACCCATTCTTGGGAAATATATATTGGCATTTCGTAAATCCTTTATTCCACTTGCTTCATTGAGCCTCTGTGGAAAAGAAAAAGCTAGACGACTTGGAGAACTGTGTTTAATAGACCCCAGGTCATCTTCCTCTCTCGCCAGCAGACATTATCTACTTCATACATGACAGCTAGACTCTTGGCAAGAGAATTTGAAGTTAAAAATCTCACAGCATTTGTTAAAATCATAGAGGCAGAGCCGGGCGTGGTGGCGCATGCTTGTAATCCCAGTACTTGGGAGGCTGAGACCGGAGGATCACAGGTTCGTGGCCAGCCTCAGCTACTTAGTGAGGCCCTCCGCAACTTAGTGAGACCCTGTTTCAAAATAAAGATTGAAAAATAAGGTTGGGGATATAGATCGGAAGTAGAATGCCCCTGGGGTCAATCCCCAGTACAGCAAAAAAAATAAATAAATAAATAAAAAATAGGGCTGGGGGTGTAGCTCGGAGGTAGAATGCCCCTGGGTTCAATCCCCAGTGCCAAAAAAAAAAAAAATCATGGAGGCACATTTATTCATTCATTTTTATTTTTTATTTATTTATTGTGGTACTGCGGGTAGAACCCAGGAGCCTTCCACCTCCAGGCTATACCCCCAGCCCTATTTATTTGGAAACAGGGTCTCACTAAGTTGCTGAGGCTGACTTAGAACTTGCGATCCTCCTGTCTCAGCCTCCCAAGTACCTGGCATGGAGGTACTTTTAAAGCACCTTAGAGAGCAAAAAGAATTCCTGGGTTAGTCTACGGCAAGCTGGAGCGGACACTGGGGCAGAAGGCCCTGGGCCGAGACTGCCCTCTGAGACTTCAGGGACACAGCTGGACTTGCAGAAATTCTATTAGCAGTGACTGGAAACATTTTGACTTCTCAGAGCTCCAGCTTATCTGTGACTTTACTTGCAGGTGCAGCAGCTTGCAGGATCATAAAGGCGATGACCTTGAACGCTGGAAACGGCAGCCTGAGCATTTCCACCAGTAGCTGCCATTCACCCGGTTCACCCCACACCAAATACCCTTTGAATCTGTCTGAAAACTTTGACTCTGTCTTTTGAATGTCTCAGCCGCTCCAGAGATCTCAAACTCCAATGCCTTCCTGGACCACGCAGGGGATGTGAGTGAGCCACACGGGGTAGGAACCGTGATGGTGTGCACAGGGGATGCCCTGTCTACCGCAGACAGCTTTGGCTGCAGCTAACTGTCGTGTGGCGGTGAGGGAAACAGGGCCCAGACTAGTATTAAAAATCTTCTGTCTTGTTAAGAGAAGCCGAAAATCTACTTCTTTGGACAGTGCCCTGATTTTTAAATGTTGTCAAGAAGTTCAAAAAGTGGTAATGCATCACTGGACCAAACATTCCAAGTTTTGAGGACCACATCTGGCCCCTGCCCACCAGGGTGCAAACTTTGGTGTCAATGGCGGTAATTAGTCAAACCCCTGAAAACACTCAGACGATGTAAGTTTGCAACTTGGTCGCTTTGGCCTTAGCAAGCCACTGCCCCGTATGCACACCAGCATCACTCCCTGCCTCTTGATGTGAGTCAGCTGGAGGCCTCAAAATGACCAGAAAGCTCAGACTATGCGATTCCGTACACGTCAAAGTAGACCCACGACACTCCCTCGCTCCCCAGCCACGTGCTGGAGAGATGGCTGACCTCGTTCCTTTGCCGGGCTGTGGCATCTCTCTATGGTGAGTCACAGCATTACATGGAGCAGAGAGGGCCTGGGGTCTGCTCCCTCTGCCTCTCCCCCAAGAGGAGGTGGGAAAAGGAAAGGGTTCCCATGCCATGCCAAATAATTTTTTTTTCTTTACTCCATAGGTTTATTTTTGGCAGTAATATTAAAATTGTTATTTTGAAACTTACATGTATTGTCAGGTACAGGAAATAAGTAAATACATTTGTATCATTAGGAACTACAATTTTTACTGTAAAAGACATAAAAAGATTAGGTTCTTAGATCTTTCTGTCGGGGCCATACTTGGTAACTGTGGTCAGGCATCCAGCCCAGAGGGTGCCCGGGGCAGGGCAGGGAGGGGCTTGGTGGTGGCAAGGACCCTCTGTGCCCAGAGAGATGTGGAGGTCACTGTCCACCCCCAGACCCTTTCTAGGGGGATGAGAACAGAAACTCGGCCTGCCAGGTGGGGCGGGACACCTGTTGCTCTGGGAATACAGGTCAACACACGCACACACATGCGGGGCAGGTGGGCCCCGCTTCCTGCACACATGAGGTCTTCATAGAGAGCAGGGAGGGCCGGATGCTCAAGGGTACACGGGGACAGCTCGGCACGGGTCTTCATAGAGAGCAGGGAGGGCCGGATGCTCAGGGGTACACTGGGACAGCTCGGCACGGGTCGCTGTTGTCATCTCCGAGGGGCTGTACATGTCTCCTTGGTTCCGAGGCTCACGAACCCTGGTGGACCTGCATTCGACTGACCGAATGACTCCCGGGCATGGGGGAACGGAACGGCCCTTCGAGGGTTCACCAACTGACCACTGACTCCCACTGTCACCCAGCCCCGGTGGGTCTTGCTAACACTGCAATTCCAGGGCCCACTGGCATCCCTGACTTTGGGTGACACCCCTGATCCCTGGTCTGTGCATAAGGACCCACCTTGGCCTAAACCTCACATGTGGGGGCAGCAGGCCCAAGAGCCAGGCTGTGGGGTCACCAGGTCTTCAAATACCGGGGCTTTAAGCTATGTATGCCTAGGACCCCGAAATGCCCAGGAGGAGCCGCCCAGAGCCCTCCCCCTGCTCCCAGGGCTGGCCATCAGCAGATGGCTTTGCTGCCTCTGTGTTCAGACAGTGGCAATAGTGGCTCTTGGGTTAACGAAGAGTAGAAAAGTCAACTTGTGGGGTAGATGCGCATTGACAGACACATTCTTTATAAGCTGGAGAGACGAGGGTCAGTGTAGTGAGATGTTCAGCCATCTAGCGAGACCCTGTTTCAAAACAAAAACTAAAAAGGGTGGGGGGTGTAGCTCGGAGCTAGAATGTCCCTGGATCAATCCCCAGTACCAAAAAAAAAAAAAAACACAAAGAGGCCTTAACCACAGGACTCCCACGTGAGTAACTGCTGAGGTACTTCAAACCTCGCTTCAGAGTATGGGCCCAGGCCGTGGGCGCCACAGAGCACGTCAGGGTGCACACTCGGTCCCACCCCAGCACTCTTAAATCAGAGGCTGCTCTTTCACAAGACTTCCAGGTGTCTCCTGTGTACGCACAAGTCCTCAAAGCCCCCTGGACGTACTGACCGCTGCCCAAGCAACACGAGATGACGATGGCCCCTGCCACGGCCACCTCGGCCTCCACAGGCCAGGGCTTGTCTCAGCAGACATGTGCTGCTCCAGGCAAGACCCGCTTCCAGGTCTGCTAGGGAGAAACCCCCAGCACAAAGAGGTGGCCAGAGGGCTGCCTGGTCACTTTATCCTTTTATACTTTTTTTTTTTGTGTGTGTGTGTGTGTGGTACTGGGGATTGAACCCAGGGGCATTCTACCTCTGAGCTACACCCCAGCCATATTTTTTATTCTTTATTTTGAAACAGAGTCTCACTAAGTTGTGGAGGGCCTCATTAAGTAGCTGAGGCTGGCCGCAAACCCGGATCCTCCAGTCTCAGTCTCCCAAGTACTGGGATTACAAACACGCGCCACCACGCCCGGCTCTTTTCTACTTTATTACTTAAAATTAACAACCACAATAAAGCTCAAAAAAGTCTAATATTTACACAGGGGAAAGTACAAAATTCCCCCCCAAAGTTCTTCAGTATTTTTTCAGTTTTTTAAATTACAAAGTAATAAAAAGCTTTGCTCTTTAATTTAAAAAAAAAGGAAAAAAGGGGAAACAGGTAAATAAATTAGGAAATACACATATGGAGGAAAAAAATAAACAAAAACAGGTGCTAACTAGGAAGGATGGATAAATCCAACACTTAGCCCTGACTCCAGGCTCCTCCTCAGAAAGGCAGGACCCAGAGAGAAGGGGACCCAGGTGACCGTCAGGACCAGGGAAGTAATTGATAACCCAGAGGCAGATGCTGCTGGATGTACTCTACATGGGCTCTGCCCTAGGACCGGGTAGGAATGAACGATGGGATGCCACAGGCTGGCATCTGGGGCCACAGTGGTGACAAGGACCCTCTGTGCCCTGAGGGATGTGGAGGTCACTGTCCACCCCCAGATCCTTTCTAGGGGGATGAGAACAGAAACTCAGCCTGCCAGGTGGGGTTAGGGTGCTGCTCTGGGAACACAGGTCAATACACACATGCACCAGGGGCACGTAGACCCACCGCCTCCCTACCCATCTCAGGTCTCCACGGAGACATGCCAAATACTTTAAACAAACTCAGGTAAACTCCGTGGATGGAACGGACCATTCTGGCTCCCGGACACCTCCAGGCCGCTGGCTTTGGCCGGGTCATCCTGAACAGAACAGCTGCTTCCCCACTTGACTACGGAACAGAGGATTCTGTTTTGATGACTTCTATGCAAGATATAGAAACACAAGGGGGAGTTTCCTGCCTTTTAGCTCAAAACAGCCCAGGACAAATGAAGACTTCTTATACCACAACAACACATTGAAACGGAAAGCTCAATGGCGTTGGCTTTCTTAAATGTCACCCCACAGAGAGCAACCTACTTCTCTGCCCACAGGCCACAATAAAAATGTGAACAGGGAACGTCCGGAGGAGCAAGAGATTTCTCTTTCTTTTTTTTTTTTTTTTTTTTTTTGCAGTATCGGGGATTGAACCCTGGGTGTTCTACCTCTGGGATACACCTCCAGCCCTATTTTTTGTACTTTATTTTGAAACCAGGTCTCACGAAGTTGCGGAGGGCCTCACTGAGTAGCTGAGGCTGGCCACAAAACCGGATCCTCCGGTCTCAGCCTCCCAAGTACTAGGATTACAAGCGTGCGCCACCATGCCTGGCCTGAGATTTCTCTTTCAAACAGCAGCTTGGTCCATGACTGGGAATAAAACCGGGTAGGAGAGATGGGCTTGGAGCAGAAGAACCAGGGTTCCAAGCCAGGCCCCAGCCCACAGGGCCCAAACTCTCAGCAACACGGCTCCAGCTCAGCTCCTTCCCTGGGAAGGGGGGCTCGATCCTAATTATAAGACAATGGGATGAGAGAATGTGTACACAGAGCTTGGCGCATTGTAGCTACCCACACGTGCCAGCTCTCTGAGTAAAAACCACTTCCACTGTACACGTGTTCGTACCGGGGTGCACACAGTGAGCCCCCTTTCTGAGGGCTGGGGCAGCAGTGAGCAAGTCCAGGTACGGCCTTTCTGCCATGATCTCGCCCTCCAAAACTGGCTAAAGAAGGCAGGCACGGGAGACCATTCTGGGAGTGGTCAGCTGGAAGGGTGCAGTGTCAAAAGTACAGTGGGACGGGAGGGGACATGCCACCAAGTGTGGCCTTCCAAGGCTGTTTCCTCTTTGTGAACCATGAAGAAAAAACATTTTCCATGTACATCCTCCTAACCCTGACTTCCTCCTCACTAGGCAATTCTTTCACAACTATTCTATGCATAGATTCACCGGGCTTATCTGCCTTTCTGTTTTTTCACTCTGATGCAGTCCTGAAAAGTCTTCCTGGCATCTTATTCTTGCTTTTGTTTGTTTGTTCGGTACTGGGGATTGAACCCAGGGGCATTCTACTTCTGAGCCATACCCCCAGCCCTTTTTGTTTTTTATTTTGAAACAGGGCCTCACTAAGTTGCCGAGGCTGGCCTTGAACCTGTGATCCTCCTGTCTCAGCCTCCCAAATGTTGGGATTACAGGTGTACGCCACCACGCCCAGCTTATTCTTGCATTTCACAAATGTTTTCATCCAGATATAAAGGGAGTAGGCACTGAGGAGGGGAGATTCATGCAAACTAGACACCTGACAACACAGCCCACCTCAAAGACACCAGTGCAGCCAGCCTGGACCACACCAGCCCTATGCAGGCAGCCACCAAGCTTTTTGCACCCCAAGTCCACCATCATGCATGTGCGTAGGGGAGAAGGTTCTGGCATGGATGCTATTACGCCTGGCTCCAGTGACTGGAGATCCATCCTATCCACGTTTGCCTTTACACCTCAAAATGCCTCCGCCCCCGATCAGCTTCCTAAGAGTCCCACTCTGAGCAAGACAAGAGCCTGGCTCCAGGTGACTCAGCAAGCTGCATCGGTGTTTGCCGCAGACACCATTTTAAGAAGAGCCATATGACATCAGCTGGCTGAAGGACCTAGAGCTCATCTCCCTACCTCACGCCACACATTCTTGAGTGAATAGTCGTTCCTTGTCTGCTGCCTGTGGAAAACATGGCCACTACACTGGATCAGAAATCTCCCCAGCCCTTGCAGAGCAGGAAGACTGGCATAACCTGTCAGGTCCAGACGGTCCAGATCAGAGCAGGACCTCAACACAGGAAAGTGGATTTCTACAGATTTCCGCAGGGCCCAGCATGCAAACACACACACGGGGGCTGAACACAGCGGAGCTAAAGGCCACGGGCCCCAGGGAGCTCAGAGCCAGGACACAGGGGCTGGGTCACAGGCTGAACAGTGGGGTCACACAGAAAGAGGTCTGGGGACAGCTCCTCACATCGGGCCCAGGCTCCCTCTGCCACAGGAGACATTTCTCCACTGCCTCGAAATCAGCCAACTAATTCCCAATTCTGTTTTAGGCCGGGAAGCACCTGTGTCCCTTCTTTCCCCAGAATGCCTCCTGTGTACTTTTGGGTCTGTCAACTGTGGATTTCCCCACACACTAGGAGACAGCCTGGAGCCATCCTGCCCCGGGGAATGTTATAGAGTGGCGAGGCTCTGTGTCCGCGCTGTCCAAAACGTGTCCAGGTGGCAGGGTCTGAGCGCCGGACAAGTCGCTAGAGCAACTGAAGAACTGAGCTTCCAATTGCATTTAGTTTTATTAGTTTAAACTTATTTATTTACTTATTTACCTACTTTCCTTGTGGAGCTAGGGATTGAACCCAGTGGGGTTCTACCACTGAGCTACATCCCCAGCCCTTTGACTTTTTATTTTTAAACAAGGTCTGGCTAAATTACCGCACTCTGGCCTTGAACCTACAATCCTCCCCACTCTGGCCTTGAACCTGCAATCCTCCCATCTCAGCCTCTCAAGTACTGGGATTATAGGTGTACGCCACCATGCCCAGCTTATTGGATTAAGTTTCAACAGCTAGTGTCTGCCATACTAAACAGCCTATGTCTGGAGTACAGAGGATCCATATAAAGGGATCAGTGCTTTTTTTCTGTAAAGGGCCAGGTAATAAATACTTTAGGCTTTGTAGACCATTCACTCTATGAACTCTGCTGTTGTAGCATGAAGGCAGCCATAGATACTAGGTACACACGTGGGTGTGGCTGTGTTCCAACATAACCTTATTTATAAAAGCAAGCAATAGGCTGGGTTTGGTCACCAGGCTACAGTTTGCCGACTCCTGAGAGAGTACAGAGTTGGGAGTTGAAATCCCAGAACTATCTGCTGCCCACCAGTTGGATGACCTTGAGGATCTTACCTTGAATTCTTCACCTATAGCCGGGCGAGGTGGTGCACACTTGTAATCCCAGTACTTGGGAGGCTGAGACTGGAGGATCACAGGTTCGTGGCCAGCCTCAGCTACTTAGTGAGGCCCTCCGCAACTTAGTGAGACCCTGTTTCAAAATAAAGAATAAAAAATAGGGCCGGGGATGTAGCTCAGAGGTAGAATGCCCCTGGGTTCAATCCCCAGTACCGCAAAAAAAAAAAAAAAAATTCTTCACCTATAAAAAGGGAGCAAGAGGCCAGGGGGCGTGGCTCAGTAGCAGAGTACAAACTTAGCATACGGGATGCCCTAGGTTTGATCCCCAGCACCATAAAAATAGTACTCACTTCTTAGGGTGATTATAAGAATTAAATGAGAAGCCTGCAACATACTTAGCAAAGGCCGGCACCAGTGGGCATTCCAAAAATACTACTGAATAAAAATAGGAGGTTCTGGGGGCTCCAACTCACACTGCCCTGGGTATTCCTCCTGTGCTGGGAAACAGGTGCTTTTGTGTGTGTGTGTGGCACTGGAGAGTGAACCCAGGGGCATTTTACCTCTGAGCTACACCCCCAGCCAGTTTTATTTTTATTTTGAAACAGGGTCTCGCTAGGTTAATGAGAGTCTATTTGCTGAGGCTGGCCTCGAACCTGCAATCCTCCTGTCTCAGCCTCCCAAGTACTGGGATTACAAGCGTGTGCCACCATGCCTGGCTGAAACAGGTGCTTTTATCCCCAGTCTCCAGATGAGAAAACCTCAGCTCAGAGAAGGGAAGCAGCTGGTTCAAAGTTAAATGCCATCAAGGGGCAGGACTAGGGAAAAAAAAGGACTGGGGCTCCTACTTCCTGATTCCATGCCCCACTCTCTCTTCCTCTCAGTCTTTGCCAACCGGTATTGGCCTTACCCAAGATCCTGCCCAGCTGTCTGGACGCATTTGTATCGGCTCGTACGGTGAGAGGCTCCTTTCATAAGGGAAGTATTTGAGAAACACAAAGTCCACAATTCCTGAAGGGTTTAAGATGCTGAGCGCTCCCAGGTCCTGATCTGGACCCTGTGTCATGACACGGCGGCCACAAGGACACCCCTCAAGGTGGCTCCCTCTACCCTGCAGGGTGACATGAGATCCGCCATGTTGGAGAGCCATGTGAATCCTGGCTGTCCTACACAGCGCCGCCTTCGACGAGGCCCCCAAAACTGAAACGTGTACCCCACCTTGGCTACGAGGGCCCAAAAGAAAGACTCTCTGCAGTTCCCTCCAGGATTACACATGAGCAAGCCCAGATGAATTGAAAGAAGGCTTCTTTCCCACTCCACCGGCACTGACACCGGCTCCTTCTCCCCTCTCCTCGGTCCAGTCCACCAGGACCATCCCCACGCAGAGGAGAGGGCGCCCAGGATGCCATCTTTCCCTGTAGGGGCTAAGACACCGCTACGGTGCCCACCACGCTGGCACAGCAGCAACCAGGAGCTGGACCAGAAACCAGCAAAGGCCAACTGGGAAATGGGCCGCCAGCCTCACAGGAGCAAGGCCTGAGCTCCAGCTCTCTCCTCGACACAGCTCGGGGCTGAGAACCAGACCCTCTGCCTCCACGGGCACCCGAAGCCCGGCCGTGCTGCCCCTTGCCTGCCACAAGGAGCATCACCGGTCCTCCAGAAGCCAGGCAGGAGTGGCTGAGCCCAGTCAAACTCTCACGAGGGCCAGGGGAGGGCCGGGCCATGCACTTCCACACTGCTGTGGAGCTGGGCAGGAAGCTAAAGGCCCAGGCGCTCCGCAGGTGAAGAGACCATGCTCTTCCATGGTGCCACCATGCTATGTCACACAACAGTGACTTCCTGGAGTCTTCTGTAATACATAAGGACATGCCTAACAAGCTAAAAATACATATATTTTTTTCTTGAAAAAATATGTGTATTTTTCAGCAGCCAGGGTCTGAACCACGCGGGGTCTCGGCTCCTATTTCTGGCCGTGTTGCTCTTTTGCTCTAGTTTGCAGCTCACCTTCCGGCCTATTTAGACTCAGCCAGGCCCAATCTCTCTTTCACTTTTCTTTCTAATAAGGGAAGGCATTTGGTAACCTCCCTGGGAAGGAGATGAACAGGGAGGTTCGCTGCCAAAATGAAGCCCGTTTGCAGCTAACCTACTTACTTCCCTCCTCAGAGTAAATGCTGCTGAGCAGAACCCTGCAGGCTGCCTCTCCGCCCCTCCTGTTCCCCACTTCTCCTTCCCCGAGCCTGAGTCACATGCACACTGTCAACCGGGCTGGAATCTGGGCTGGTAGCTGAGGGCAGCAGGCCTCGGGAGTGCCCGCAGTCAGGTGACCCGGGGAAGGCCACTCTCCAGGGTCCGTGTCAGCAACTTCCCCCGCCCAGTGAGGACACACCAGGACAGAACCAAGGGGCGCCGAAGCTCCTTCTCCCATCACATCAACATGGTTAGATGGGTTTTCCCCTTTAAGGGGAAAAAAAAAAAAGGTAGTTTTACAATGACTCTGATTTCTTCAGCTCACGCCATGCCAAAGCGTCCTGTTCACTTTGACGTCTCCGGTCCTAGCGCGGCACGGACATGGGATGCGGGGAGTTCTCCGGCATTCCAGGTACCCCGCCGAATACCAGCTGCAGC
This sequence comes from Glis glis, assembly GCA_004027185.1. NCBI lineage: Eukaryota > Metazoa > Chordata > Mammalia > Rodentia > Gliridae > Glis > Glis glis. Next base: position 11,623 of record PVJS01014327.1, read on the forward strand.
CAAAAATACACTAAGGTCACAGCGCTCTGGCCAAGCAGGCAGCACTTAACCAAAATTCCACCGGCAAGGGGCTGGTCTCGTGCCCTACCAGGGAGGTCACTCCAAGGTCACAAGGGCCGGGCCCCTGGCCAGTGTCACCCAGAAAGTGGCCCACTGTTAAAGGCTGACCCCTTCGGCCTTCCGCTCCCTCCCCAGCATTCAGCTGGTGCCTGGCCGGCTACTGCTGGCCCCTGGCCTCCACCTGCACCCTGCCCTTGCCAGCCACCTGTCTCCCAGGTCACGTGGTGGCCTCCAAGTGGCTCTGACCCTGCTCTGCGTGGAGACGCGAGCCTTCAAAATTGCCAACCTCAGCATGTCACTCCCCAGCTCCAGTCTCCAGGGTTCAAGTCCAGCACTCTACTGCCACCCTGACCTTGAACAGCTTAGCTCCTCCCCTCTACGTGCATCTCACCCAGGTGCCCAGGTTCCCACCACCCCGTACCCCAAGAGACAGGCTCCAGGACTGACTGTCTCCTCTGTCCATTCCGCATCTGTCTAACCCCTGCTCGCTGCTCGAGGCTCAGGTCAGCTGTCCCCTCTTCCAGGAAGCCTTCCTGACCTCTCCCTTCGGTCAGCTCGAATGAGCCTACTAGGACTGCCACAGCACAGGGTGGCTCACCAGTGCCAGTGTACACAGACCTTCACTACATCAGCCACGCTGTGGCTGGCACACAGTAGGAACTCAACCAACAACTGCAGCCTGATTTTCCATAACTCGGCCTATGAGCACCTTAAAGCGGAATTCGGTTTACTCATCTCTGGGTTCTTGGGGGTCTGATGAGTGTTCACTGGTTCCTGAGGGCTTGAGCCTGGGGACCACTGCCATGGCAGACGTGTTTTGTGCTCGCCACACAGTGACACATCTAAGAGCGCTCCAAAACCGTCACATCTGCTGGGACCATTGGCAGCCCCAATGCCTCAATTACCTTTTTTTTTTGGTACTGAGGATTAAACCCACGGAGATTCTACCTCTGAGCTACACCCCTGCCCTATTTAATTTTTTATTTTGAAACAGGATGTTGCTAAGTTGCTGAGGGTCTCACTAAGTTGCTGAGGCTGACCTTGAACCCGTGATCCTCCTGTCTCAGCCTCCCAAGTACTAGGATTATAGGCGTGCACCATTCAGTTACCTCTTACATAGCCCATCATCACAAAGTTTCATGACTGAATTACCCAACAAGGGTTTGGGTCAAGGCCACCCAAGCCCAGCAGTCTTAGGGGAAGGAGCCCCACGGCCTGACACCAGAGCCCCTCCCGGAACCCAGCGAGTATCGAGTCTTCCTATACCAGCGGGTCTTTTCCAAAGCCACCCAGAGTTCAGAGGACATCTTGTGAGTCAAGACTGTCCATCCCGTCCACCCCCGGGGATCCAGGGCCAGGGCAGACAAGGTGCGATGCTCATGAGATGCAGCGGGCAAAGGCGTCAGGAATTGGCAGCCTGAGCCAAGGGAAGCCAGACGCCACTGCGAGGGGACAGGCCCTTCCCTCTGTCATCTGGTCAAGGGCTCGTTTCAACACCTCTGATGAGCTCAGACGCGCTCTTGCTCCGTGGAGAGACGGCCGGCATGCTCAGGTGGTGGGGGGTGTGGAAGCAGCCAGAATCACGCCCCAGACAGCGCTGGGGCAACCGCAGCCACATGACTTGAATCAAGGGGACGCTGACTAGAGTCGTCAAAGACAGCTCCCCAACCAGAAAGAAGGGGCCAAACAGCAAAAACGTCAGCTGCAAAGAACCTACAGAAAATCTGCGAGGTGGCAAATGGACCCTCACCCTCAGCCCAGACAGGTGTGCGGCCATGAAGGTTTCCAAAGGATTCATTCACAGGTGTCGGCGGAGCCCAGATTCTGAGGCCGCATCCTGACCCACACACACAGTGAACTTTCTATGGACCAAACTAAATCACTTTTGGTAAACAGAGATTAAGTTTCCTAAAGAGAAAGCTTAAGAGATTTCACCAGTCTTAACTCCTGTCCAAAGATACACTAAATTATAACGAATACTTTCAACCCTTCCTCCCCCCAAAAATCACAAGCCGTCTGAGAACAGAAAATGCCAGTAAGCAGAGGCTGCCTCTCCCATCACACCCGGCCAGCCCGGCGCTGGCCTGCGTCCTTCACCCTCAGAGCTAGGAGCCCTCCATCTGTCCTCCCAGCAGCAAGCGCTTGCCACTAATGTCCACTGGGCTCCTCGGTGCCCCAGCCCATGGGTGAGTGCCACCAGCACTGTCATATTCCAGAGGAGGGAACCCGAGTCAGAAGAGATGGCCGCCTGCTCCAGGGCACACGGTCAGCCAAGGACAGACCTGGGACCTGAACCCAGGCACTCCGATTCCAGAGCCAAAGGCCGCCTTTTCCCTAAAGGATGCAGAACTGGGGTTTCTGCCCCAAGCTCCTGTGGGACACTGAACAGTCCCTGTTCTTCCTGCTGGCACAAAGCCTGCCTCATGGCGGAGCTCTGCCTGTCGGTCAGCCTCGTCTCCTACCTCACCACCCTCTGCACGGCACCTCGCCCTGTGCAAGGGGCGCCTCAAACACTCTCACCTGATCCTCCAGAGAACACGAGGAGGAAGGCCGGCGAGGTGAGAAGCCCAGGGCCCAGAGACGGTGGCAGAGCAAACCAGGCCCAGCAAGCAAGAAGTACAGCACCCACTAGCTTCCACCTGGGAAATTCAACCATTTGTCAGCCAGGAGGACTTCATAGTAGGTGGTTCCCAGGGCCCAGCCCCGTTCCCATGCCAGAGGGGCTGCCCTCCATTCTAACCCCCTTTTGGAGACTCAAAGACTGACCCCCGCCCTGTCCCTCTCCTCACCCAGAGCATGGAGGCTGCCAGCTGCAGAGGACAGTCTTTCCACCTCCGAACACGCAGAGGCTGCGCCCAGCCAGCAGACAGAACCTCCCTCCACTCCCAGGCCCCTGGCCAACAGGAATGCCAGAGCAAGGGGAATTCCAGGCGCCACCGAGGCCTCTCCCAGCCGCACCGTGCAGCAGGGTGCTGCACACTTCAGCCAGGGGGCAGCCTGGGAGGGAGGGTGACCTCCATGGGGTGAGGCGGACAGGACAGACGGCGGCAACTACAACCTGCTCAAGCTGCCTCCTCCACGCAGGAAATGCCCGGACACTGAGAGGCCCAGCTCTCCAGGAGCTCCAAGACCCACCCAGCCACCCGAGTCCCTCCTGAGGCAGCAGCATGGCGCCAGGTCAGCTGTCGCCAGGGAGCGTCCACGGGACGACGCAGGAAGTCCATCGCCTCTGCACAGGCGCTGGGAGAAGAGGAAGCGTGGTCTGGTGGGAAGAACACAGGACTGAGCTCAAATCCCAAGTGCCCGCGGGCTGCGGCAAGTAACGTCTCTGGGCAGTGGCGTCTTCGGCCACACAGTGGTGTGGTCCCTGTGCTGAGTGGTGTGGACTGTGCTGAGAAGCAAGTGACCTCATAAAGCTAAGTGCCGCCTCCTGCCAGACACTCGGCAGGGCCCGGTTAGTGTCTGCTGGATAATGTAGGAACAGCAGGTCTGGAAAAAATAGCAATTCTCCTCTCCCACCCCCGGACCCAAACCCACCTCCTAGCAAGGGGAAGAGCCCTTACTTACATACCACTACTTAGGGCACAGAAGAACGGAAGGACAACCAGGCATGGTGGCGCATGCCTGTAATCCCAGTCCTTGGGAGGCTGAGGCAAGAGGATTGCAAATTCAAGGCCAGTCTTGGCAACTTAACAAGACTCTGTTTCAAATTTTTAAACATTAGGCGGGCGTGGTGGTATACACTTGTAATCCCGGTACTTGGGAAGCTGAGACAGGAGGATCGCAGGTTCGAAGCCAGCCTCGGCAACTTAGCGAAGCCCTCTGCAACTAAGTGAGATCTTGTTTCCAAATAAGAAATAAAATCGGGTTGGGGTATAACTTGGAGGTAGAATGCCTCTGGGTTCAATTCCCAGTACCAAAAAAACAAAAATCAAAACTAAAAGGGCTGGGGGTGTAGCTCAGAGGTAGAACACCCCTGGGTTCAACACTCAGTATCACCAAAAAAAAAAAAAAAAAAGAACGGAAGGACAGACTTTTGGCAGAGAAGCCGAGACCCTCACTGAGCCCGCCTTCAGAGCTAAAGCACTTTCTAGCAGGACTATCTTCCAGAAGGGGAAACAGAGTCATGGCCTAGCATAGTGGTAGTCCACTTTCAGCAATCTAGAGAAACCGTGCCGAGTACACAACACTGGAGGAGGTCAAAGACGCAGGGACTGTCACGGTCACCCATGAGCCCCTGAGCACATCCCCCTTGGCTAAAAAACTCTGAAGGACGATTCAGCTCACCAGCTGATCTCAGAAGACTGTCCTACAAGTAGGGATGAGTCCCACATCGAGAGAATGCAGCCGAAGGTCAGGGACGCAGGGGACACAGTCTGCCCCCTGAGCACTGGCACGTGACCTTAAGAGAGGGAGCACACCTCTTGGGAGTTGGACCTCTCTTCTGGAAGCTTGTATCAGCAGGTCAGTGGAGCATTCTCATTCTCCAAGGCCCCCGCCATGCTACACACAATTCTATGAAATGCAATCCCACATATGTCTGGAGGAGGACAGTTCCGAGCTGTCGGGTACAACCGGGTGGCTGACAGTGTGACAGACCAGGGTGACAAAGGGTCATCCACTCACTGAGAATCGCCCTGGACCCAAACTGCATCTTCCCTCCCCTCAAGCCCAGGGTACACCATGTGCCAGGCTCCAGGGGGCACAAGACCCCTGGATGGTGGGGTGGCAGGAACTGCCCTGAGAGGGTGGCCTGAGGTCCCTTCCATAAAGGTGGCTTGGAAAGGCTGCCCTGGTGCTGGCCCGGGAGAAACAGGAACTACCTCGAGACACCACAGCAGGCACTGGCCCAGGGGTGGGGACCTGTTAGATCCTCCTTCCCCAGACATGGCAGCAGCGGAAAATCCCAAAAGGTTTGCTCCAGTCCTGTGCAGGAAGGTCCCGAATCCCCGGCTAAGGAAACCGAGGTGGAGTGGGTCCCTTCCAGTCCTCCGACCTCAGTGTGGGTGCAAATGCAATCAACTCGGGAGCATCAGAAACACCAACGCTGGAGCCCCACTCTCTCTCTTGGAGGTTATGGTGTCATTCATCGGTGCCGGATGGTACTGGGAATTGAACCTAGGGGCATTCTACCTCTGAGCTACACCCCCGGCCCTATTTCATTTTTATTTTGAAACAGGGTCTTGCTACGTTGATGAGACTCTCACTACTTGCTGAGGCTGGTCTTGAATCTGCGATCCTCCTGTCTCAGCCTCCCAAGTACTGGGATTACAGACATGGGGCACCACGCCTGGCTATTTTTAAACCTCCCCAGGTGACTCTAATATGTAGTGAAGATTGAGAACCACTGCTCTGGCTTCTAGAAACCCAGAGCACAGAGGCCCCAGTTCTCCCCCATAAACTCTTTAGGAACAGAAAGGGCAGCAGACCCAGGCAGGCGGCCCTCGCTAGACACGAGCAGCCTCACTCCCCTGCAATGCACACACTAACCAGGACCAACCTGCAAGGAGCCATCTGGCTGAGACAGAATGCGGGGCCTCCGCCCAGCCCTGGCTGGGCACACCAAGTTCCCCATGCTGGAAGATGCACAATTGTGTTTAGTTATTTGATTACTTTAGGCATGTAAACAAAATGTGATATTGTACAAACTTGGGGTGGCAAGCACCACGGTATAATTTACTTTGAGACATCTGAATTACAAATGCAAAAAAAAAAAATGTTGGAAACCCTTTTAACAATCTCTTTGAATGGAAAACGGAATCTGAATAAATGGAGATGGTTCTAGTGAGCTGCCAGATTTATTTCCTGTTTCCCCCAGAAGGTCACTGGGAATAATTATATTTTCTTGTGAATCTGTCTTTTGTAAGGACGAAGCAAAACATTTCAGTCTCCCCGGTTGAGGCACTGCCTCTGGTCCTGCAGAAGATAAAGAAGTCAATCACTCAAGAAAGAAAGAAAGAAAAAAAAAAGCCATAGGAAAGGGAGAGGCAGAGAGAAAAGGCAGTTAAAATTTTTAAGTTTCTCCACGGTGTTAACAAGACTAAACAGACTTTATGCTTGGAGATAAAACAGAAACTCTATTTTATGAACACTCCAACCGATAGCCTGGTTGTGTGCAAAGCAGGCAGGCTCTAAAGCCAGGCAGATCCCAATAGTGCAACTGGCTTTCCCTGCCTTCCAGCTGTGCGGCCTTGGGCCAGTTACTTGGCCTCTCTGAGCCTCGAGTTTCTTCAGCTATAACTACAGGCTAGCTTTGAGAATTAAGAGTCCATTCAAAGCCCCGGGCCTGGGGGGCACTTTTAACAACCAGTGGGTGTTGCTATGAGTCTTTGAACAGCCTGGACCCATTTGGGCTAAATCCTGGGGAACCACATTATACCAGGGCAGGGGGAGAATGAGTCCCTTTGTGTGGTGGGAGAATGAAGAGAGCGAGCAACAAAGTCAGGCGGTGACCTGCCACCGCATTCTGGGGTCAAATGAGCTGTTTACCAACACGATCTGCTTTCGCCCTCAGGAGAGGAGCACTGCGGAAAAAGTCCATCCAGAGCCTTGCAGATGCCTAAGCGTGCTCCCGTTTCCACGAGGTCCCCCATCCCCCAGGCCCAAGGCAGCCCCACAGCAGGAGCCAGGAGGAGCGCCGTTAAAGAAGCAGGGGTGCCTGTCACAGTTCTCGGTAACCCCTGACGTGATGTGAAAGTCTACAAGGTAGACCCCTTTGAAATGCAAAAGTTCCCAGAGCCCTTCAAATGTGTTTTTATTTTCTCAGGTTCCTAAGGCTGCTTTCAGACCCACCCATCAACATTTCCCCCTCTCAATCAACCCAAACTGAACAGCAGCAAAAACAAAAATAAAAACAACAAAAAAAAACAAGAACATCGCTATTTTTCGGAAAAGCTCAAGCATCTCCAGCTCCCTTCGAGGAAAAAAAAAAAACCTCATCCTCAGCTCCAGCCTCCCAGCATTCCCTCCAAGACACCCCAAAGCCAAGTTTCCTCTGGATAGTTCCTCCTGTCCTAAGCACAGCACGAACTGCTGCTCAGGATCTCAGAGAACTTTCTTAGACCAGAATCCAGGTAGCCTGCGCGGCTGCACGCGCCTGTAATCCCAGTACTTGGGAGGCAGAGACAGGAGGACTGCAGGTTTGAGGCCAGCCTCAGCAACTTGGCGAGATTCTCAGCAACTTAGCAAGACTGTTTCAAAATTTAAAAATTTAAAAAGCTGGGGATATAGCCCAGAGGTAGAATGTCCCTGGGTTCAATCCCCAATACAAAATAAATAAATAAACAAACAAACAAATAAATGAATCCAGGTTCCCTCTGACCCAAGTTTGTTTAGGTTAGGACAGGTACCACCAAAACCACATTCCGAAATTTCCAAAGCCCAAACCTTGACCCAAAACCATGTGAACAGGAGGTTCAGATTAAGTATCAAAGAAACTACCTTAAAACAATGTTGTTTGGCAAAGAAAATTACTTCTCCATAAGAACTCTAGGGAATGGGTAAATTGCTTTTGAATATAGTCTTTTCAGTGGCGTGGTCATTAATCATGTTAATGTAAACTGCACTAAAACACAAATTTTCTAAGCAAGTCGTGGGCACATCAGCATATCTAAGCCTCTGGGTTTGTTTCCAAAGTTCACCTCCCAGCACGAACTGAAACTACTGTTAATGGGGTCAGCTATTACAATGCAGCCCCCAACCCTGGGCCATAATAAAGATGACCCAGTGGTGTAGAAGGAATCTTCATACAGTGAGGCAGGAAACAGAGAAATTAATTAATCAGAGAAGGGGGGCAGATGATCTTTGGAAAAGTGTATTCACTGAACAAGTTTAAACAGAAACTCTCCCTGGATGAGCAGGTATTTAAGGAAGGAGTCAAGGGAGACCAGTCAACATTCCTCGCGGCACCCAAGTCCCTCACCAGGCCCTGTTGTGGAGGGTGGAGGACAGGGCGGCAGCTGGACAGGCAGGCGAGGAAGAGAGGAGCCCAGCAGAGCTAAGCTGCGCTGAGCTGAGCCCAGCCAGCCCGGGCCATGTGCTTCGCGTTGGCAACAAACCGGTTCTTTCAAGAGAGGAGGAGTCTGACAGGACAGCTGCAGCAAAGCCCCAGCGAAGAGGCAAAGACCTGGAAAAAGCTGGAGACAGAGATTCTCCTCTTAAGTTAAAACCAAAACCAAAACAAAGCACCTTTGGGGATCGTGGGGACGAATCTATTAACGTCTCCCCCCTTGCTGGATCAATTAAAGAGAGTCCCTCCACATCTGGTTTCCATCTAAAACTGAAACTTGTATTATCAGCATATTACATAACAAATTATGCCTGCAGGTTTCTTTTATTACACATCAGAGAGGTGTGCATGGTGGTGGTAATGATGGGGGTTGTGCTGATCTGAGTATTTGCTTATTACAGTCTTTTTTTTTTTAAGGGCAAGAACAAGAAGTGTTCCATACAGCGTGCAATTTAACTCCAGAAAGTTACACTGCCTGAATAAAACATCAAGTAGCCTAAAGGTGGGCCCGGCGCTCAGTCTGCAGTGCTGGTGGATCCAGCCTTGGGTGGGAAGGGTGCGCTTTTTTAAAGAGCTGCAGATTCCACGTTGCTCCACAGCGTCCCCTGCTGCCAGCTCCCAGTATTTCAACAAGGCTCCCTCTCAGGCCTCCCGAAGGGAAGGAGAGCTGGCTGGCCGAGTTTCCATCGTGGATCAGGCCTTGCACGGTGGACCCACTTAAAGGGCATGCAGCCCACCAGGCTTCCCCAGAACTGGAGGAATGGAGAGGCTGGGCGATAGTGAAAGAATCAACAAGGGTGAAGAGAAAGAGCCCAGGAAATAGCACCGGGGCTTCCTGTAAAATGTCAATTAAGTGTAGCCACCATGAAAACAATAAGGTATCTTAAGGCTCCCTCCAAAAGAACTTTAAGAACGTCTGAAATGTTATTATGTGCAACCTACCCTAAGTTGAAAACAGAAGGGAGAAACTGGTTAAAAACATTACCAATCAAGCCAGGGCCAGGTGGCCCACGCCAGTATTGGGAGGCTGAGACAGGAGAAGCCCAGGTTCTAGGCCAGTCTCAGCAATTTAGCAAGAACCTCAGCAACTTAGGGAGCCCTTTTTTTCAAAATAAAACATAAAAAGGGTTGGGTGTGTAGCTCAGAGGTAGAATGCTCTGGGTTCAATCCCTAGTACAAAAAAAAAAAAAAATTACCAATCAAAACACTGAAATGCTGTGCTTTGTCCTGACAGGACTGGGACAACCTTCTACCTTCAAGTCCACTTCTGCAGCAATGGCTGTGCTAGCTTTTATTTAAAACTTGTCTTTGATGTTAAAATGTTTGCACATCAATCTCACCTTCTCAGGGGAAAATAAGAAGTCCTTGGGCAAAGCTATTTGAACTGGTCTTAAAAATCGCCTTGTTCTCTGAATGAACACTGGGAAGAAAAACCACAGGCCTTCCCTCAAGCCTCTCCCTAGATTTCTTGCCTGAACAGGGCCCTGGAAGGTGAACCCGCACATGCCTAGACCCACGGGATGGCTGACAGCCTCTAGAACTGCTCCAGTGCAGAGTCACAGCTACCAGGCCTGAACTTAAGACCCAAACCTTCTTCCACTAGGGGGGCAATCAACTGGAACAAGCAGCTGTTTTCTGTTTATCTAGTCCATGGCTGGGGGGGGGGGTGATCTCCCGACCTGCAATTCAGTATCAAAACTGTAACTGACATAAGTTACTCTTAAGTGGATAAATTAAAATGAAACTAAAACCTGGGCCCCAGTCAAGCCAGAGTTTCACTGGGTGGGCTGACTCCATTCCTTCCAGAGTTCCAAGACCAGGATCTGGAGCAAGAAGGGACACCCCTACCATCCGGTGGGGACTGCTGGGAACACATGCTGGCATGTCATTTGGAAGTCGGCTAATATGTTGGAGCAGCACAAGACGCTTGCCTGGCTTCCCAGACTAATAAACAATGCCATTCCAACTCCTGCAGCAGTCAATAGAAAACAGTCCCTTTTCCCCACCACCCAACAATTCAACAAACATTTGTTCCTGTTGAACAACCGTCAGCCCGGCTCCATCTGCACCAGCTCCAGCAGGGCGAGCGCGCCGCAGAGACACCGGCACAAATGCCCTGCTCGGGAGCCCGGGCGGAATGCAACCCACCGCGGGGGCCACTTTCCCGACACCACCGAGTCCGGATCGTACCGTATGGAAGACTCGGAGTGTGGCCTATAGGAGGCACAATCCCATTCATCAAATGCTGCAAGGAGCTTTTCTTTGTTCACCATAGTACTAAGTAGAGTACGTGTTAATGAACCCCGGCGGTCAGGAGGAGGGAGCCCGGCATCCCAGGGCGTCCGAAGCCAGCCAGCCCGCGCGACTCACCGCTGCTCCCGCACCCTGTCCGACACCGCGAGCTTTGTTCCCCAAATCCGGGAGGGGGGCGGGGGGTGGCTGGGGGGTGCCAACTTGGAGCAACGCAAATCGTGGACCTTCCCCGGATTCAGGGTTTCCTCCCCTCCTTCGTCCCCGCCCCACCAAGAGAAACCCGGAGCCGGGAACCCGACTCCCACGAGCTTGCAAATCAAAGACTGGAAAAAAAAAATTGTGACTCGACCAGTGACGGACGGCCCTTCCTCGCCATGTGCAAAGCCACGCCGGCACGGACGACCCCCACAAGCCCCGGCCACCCCGTGCTCCCCCCTCCCCGGACAGAACCCCCTCTCACCCCCATCGCGACCGCACCGGCCCGTCCAGCGGCCGCGGAGCCCACCGCTGAGCGCCCGCATCCCGGGAGTGGCGGGTGCAAACTTCCGCGAACAAAAGAGTTGTCTGCAAACGATGCGGAACTTCGGGGCGAGCGGGGCCGCCCGGCTCCCAGGGCTCGGCGCCTTCGTCGCTGCCGCGAACCAGGGCTCAAGTTGGGATGCGGAGAGGGGGACACCCGGGGCGCCGCCGGCCCGGGGAGCGCAGACTGGCCCGCGACGACCAGGCTGGCTCGTCCCCCTGACTGCGCGCTGACAAGTCTCACGCCTGCACCGGGGGCGAGACACGGCGCCGGCAGGAACCACCCGATGCAACGCGGACGCGAAAGAAGGCGGAAAAAAAGGGAAACCAACCACCTCGGGGGCACGGGGAAAGGCGAGCCGGCGCGCACGCGAGCCGAGCCCTGCAGCCGCGCCGGGCGCACGGGCAGGGACGCCGCTCCGGGCCCGGGGTCGCTTACTGTGCGCGGCGGGGTGGCCGTCACCGCGGCGCTCGCCAAGTCGTCCGCCGCGCGCACGCTCTCCTGCCGGCGCCGAGCGCTTTGTACCGAGCGGCTCCCGGGGAGGAGGAAATCGACTTGTCACTTCCTGAACTGTTTGCAACTCGTCCCTTTAACCCGCCCCGGCCGGGCCGCCCGCGCCCGCCGCCGCCGCGGGGCCGCCGATCGCGGCTGCGTGCACGGGGCCGGGCGCTGTGCGGGCGGCGGCGCGGGCCCGGCGCTCGGCGGCGGCGGCGGCGACAGCGGCGGCGTGCAGCAGCGGCGGCGGCGGCGGCGGCGGCGGCGGGGAGTGTGCAGAGCGCGCAGCCGCCGGTGGGCGGGGAGTGGGGGGGCTCGGCGCGCCGCCGGCGGGGCTAGAGGGCGTCCTGCGGCTGAGCTCGCGCCGGCGAGGCCCCGGGACGCGGGAAGTGGCCCTGGGCCCGGGCTGCACCACCGCCGCGGCGGCCGGGCCCCGGGCCAAGAGCCCCGCGGGCCGCTCTCCCCGCCCCCCGCACGACCGGGACCAGAACCCCGGGCCGCGTGGGCTGCGGACGGCCGGCTTCCGGGTTGTAAGGTGTTAGGGTTGGAAAGAAACGAGCGTTTATTTCAGTGGCGTGCAGGACGGCCAGGGAGGGGGACCTTTAAGTATTGTCACACTCAGGGATCATAAAGCGCTAGTTTCCCAACTCGGGGCGCGATCGAAATAAAAGAATGTGTACTTCAGAAGCCGCATCCAAAATACATGCAACTGGCGAAGGAAAGATTTGTGGTTGCTAAGCAGAGGCAGAGCATGTTTAGCTCTGTAACTTAGGATGTTGACTTAAGTTCAGGAATGTAACCCTGATAGAATAAGCAGAGCATTCTCATTGTGCAGCTCACCTGGGGGAGGGGGGCTGTTTTCCTTGTGAAGCGAAGCCCTGGATTTCCCACTACTCCTAACTACTGATGGATGTTATTTTATTGACCTTGTATCCAAAAGGAGATTTTTAAAGAGGTTTTAAAAAAGAACTCCCTATGCCTGTTTTGTGTTCTGCTTTGCCAAAAAAACAAAACACCTCATTACTTTACATGGATTGTGTCTGCGCCATTTGAATGGTTCTATTCATAAATCAGGAAACTTTTTCTGTTGCTTCTAGGAACATTTAATTGGTTTTAATCCAATGTTTCAATCCCAGTATCAAACAGAAATGAACAATTAACTTCTTGAGCTTGTGTGCACTTGGGAAACGATTATATTTCATGGCTATTGCTGAAATATTTCAGTTTGTCATCACACTGGACCCATTCTTTTCAGAAAAGCATGAGCTAACATCTCCTTTCACACTAACTACAGCTCACTCCAGTGATTCTGGTGCAAGATTAGGACGGACAGCAATCAGCAGAAAGGACGTGAGTCTATTCATTTCAAGTACACGCACGACGTGAGATATAATCAGTGCACCTAAGGAAACAAAGTGAGCTAATATCCAGAATACTAAAATACCCATCTCCTTAGCCATACACATTACTTTTCCAAAAAATATATGAGGGTCAATTCTGAAAGAAAGAAAGAAGAACCAAGAATGGTCACAGGAAGGCACAAGGTTAAATCGGAGGGCTGATGTACTCCAAGAAAAGCACCCGCACTTTCCTAGAGCCATCTTACCGCAGCATCTACACCTCAGCCTTTGAGAGCTCTAAGGATATAGTTTAATTTACTAACTTTTTATTAGGAGGCCTAGAGTGACTCCTGCTGGCAAACACTCAGTTTATTCTTGCAATTACTAGTTCATCGGGTCAACTTAAAAAACAAGATGCAGGGGTCCTACGCCTGGAAACAATTATTGCAACCATTATTCTTGTTGCTTTCAGGACGATGTTAGCCTCACAGAATTCCAAGGATGGTGGTTACGGGCAGCTCCTTTGCTCTAAACTCCTTCTTTCCAACCCAAAGCAGCCTGGGTTTTGCTGGTTCTGAGGCTTTTGTCTAGAACTAAAATTCCTGCTTGAGGAGCTGGACTACTTACCTATGAAGAGCTATGTCACATTTCTAAATTTAAATTTTCAAAGGCAAAAATATATACATTAAGGCCCATGTCACTTAGATTCCATACTATAGTCTCTTCCCACCTGATATGTCTTATAAAATACCCTCACTTCTTAGTGCTAAATTTCATAGTTTTGTATCTTAAAAAAAAATCCTACCCAAAAGGTTGTTATATTAAAGTTTTGCTCAACTCAGAATAGTTGATATAAACCCAGTCGAGCTCTGAATTTAAAGCTGTATGCATGGCAGTGGGGGGGAGGGGAGCTACACTGTCTACCTTTGTTCAATCCTACACGGCCAACCAAATCAGAGCCAGATTGAGAGCAAAGCCAGACACCTGAATACAAATTCATACTCCAACTGAAGAATAAATCCATAAATAATCTAAAAACGATCACTGGTAACTTTCCCGTTATCTTCAACCACCACTACCCTGATTAGGCCATGGAACACCCCAGGATGTATAAAATGCAGGGACTGCTTACAGTCTCTTGTTCCAAGACCAATATATGAGACCCAGGGGCAGAGCACAGAAACACTGCCTCTCTGGGCTCCCCCTCCACAGCAATACCAAATAGAGGAATGCTTGTGTGCGTGGTATGCACCCTACATCCACCCAAAACTGCCTGGGAGATTTAAACTGAGCATCGTTCTGCGTTAGCGCCCCCATTCCAAGTTTAAAGCTCTTAAGCAACAGCAGACTAAGGGTGTATTTTATTAAGAAAGGGCGTAACCAACTATAACTTGTATCAACAAGCTAATAAAAGTCTTCACCTCTGCACATTTGTGCAGAGGAGGGTAAAGGTCGGGTTTGGCTATGCACTGAGGAGTGTCTGAGGCAGTTTGTGGGTGTCTTATTTTTGTGCCTTTAGAACCAGATAAATGTGACGTTTGAACAACAAAGAGCTAGCTAAGCTTTGAAGCTTCAGCTTGTGCCAGCGAATGCTGTTTCTCCCATCAAATCTCTCTCCACCTGTGGTTGCTAGAGCTCACCACTAAAACTTATAAACTGGTTTGAGAGTAGCATACTATTCTTCATAGCCTAACAAAGTGAACCAAACAAATGCCAAGCGTGTTATACACTGGGCCCAACAGCAGCATGCAGATGCGTGTGTATTAACCCCTTTATTCAGTGCTTCTAAAAGCCACTGCCTCTTTGTCACAACTGTTGTATTAAAAGCCAGTCATTCACATTTCACACTGTTCTTTCTACATCTGAAAAGATCTTTTTTCAAGCAAAACCTTTTAAAATTGCTTATAATAGATTCTGAGAAGACAGACATCACTAAATCCACCTGAAGTGTTTTCAAAGAAGACTGGCTACTAAAAACAAGCTAGCAGAATATACTTCTTTGGAAAATATGGAAAGTTTCTGGTTATAGCTAAAAGCCAAAAATAAACCTATCACGGGGGCAACTTTTATATGTGGATTTTATTCATAAAAACACATTCTGTAATTTCCCCCATCTATGTCCAGCGACAATTCACAGCCCTACTTACTAAGCACGTTATGACACACTAATCCTTCTGTTCCTTCCTGCCTGTTCTTTTTATCCACTGATGAAAATGCGTTATTGCTCTGGATGGAATCATATCTATATATGTGATTATATATATATATATATGGAATCATATGTATGTATATACTATTTTAACCTTTGTAAAGAGACACTCTGGTTCTTGAAGCCAAAATTACTTTTTGATCCAAGAACTAAATAAAACAAATTTATTTTCAGTGAAAAATAACCACAGCAGTGAATTTAATGACAGCAATCCCACTCCTTTGATATAAAATAAGAGTTGAAAGCAGAGCATGTGAAGCCGCACAGCTTTGTAACTGAATGTCTAGCACCATTGAGGTAGAAAGCATGCCAGCTGGGACGGCATTGTGCACCACAAAGTGTGGGTTGTAAGCCTCCGTCCTGAGCACAAACCCCGGCTTCCAAGTTGGCAGGTGCTGAAAACACAGCAAATGTCACGCTTGCAACTCACTGGATGGAAGAGCTCGGGGTAAAGTAAGCTAAAAAGAACACAGCAACAGTTAAAACTTACTGCAATTTTCTATTACCTTTTTGTTTGCACGGTTAATAGTACCTATTGGTGTTGTGTGCTATAAGAAAAACACAAGCATGAGAAGCAGACATTGAAAAGTTTATGCGTGGCGAGTCAAAAGAAAAACAGTATAAAAATAAAGGTTTTCTCCTACCTACGTTCAGGTGCTAGCATATGAAAACTTACCAAACCAATGTTACTCTTCTAATCCTGAGGTTCAGAAGCATAATCCCTGATGTACTTACGATCACAAGTGAAGTAGATTTCATAGCACTGTAACATGGTTAGTCATTGACAACCTAGCCTGCTTCAGTAACTTCAAAAACAGAGCTTAAAAATGTATACTATTTTCATATTACTATATATATTTAATTCAATCTAAAAAATATTTCACCTGTACACCCAGGCTACACATTTATGTTATCATATCATCTTTAACTTTTCTTCTTATATATTCTTTAGAGGAATTCACATTTAATATTTGAGATATAAGCCCAAACTTTAATTTTTCTGTCAACTACCTGCCATATAAATCACTGCTTCAAGAAAAATCTATTTTTAATTCATCCCTAATGATATGCTCATAACTACTGCTATCCTACCTATTCCCCTAAAAATGAAAATTTCACTTCCATTAGGTAGAAAAGAAGCTATGAGAGTATGTACAGTTCATGATTTCACAGAGCTTAAATGCTCATACTAAAGAATGAAGCCTTTGGATTTAAAATATCAGGGGAAAAAATGAGTCTCTGGTTTCAACGGATGGAGCATTGCTGGAAGCAATATGAAAAGAACATTCGCCCTACATATTAGTGTGAGGATTTCTTACCTCTCCTTAGCAGTGTGTCAGCCTGTTACATTAACCAAAGGCAAAGATCTTTTGTTTAGTTCATACCACCAGCATCATGAGAAACTAGCCCTGCCTATTCTGTAGGTGCATATCCTGCAATTGGAGTATAACCATACCTGAAATATAAAAAAATTTATATGAGTGAGAAGTTATCTTGCTATTTAAAATACTAGTTTAGCTGGGCGTGGTGGTGCACAGCTACAACAGGAGGATCGCAGGTTCAAGGAGAGTCTCAGCAAGTAGTGAGATTCTCATCAACCTAGTGAGACCCTGTTTCAAAATAAAAATAAAATGGGCTGGGGGTATAGCTTGAAGGTAGAATGCCCCTGGGTTTAATCCTCAGTACCACAAAAAAATAAAATAAATACATACATACATAAAACAAAGCACCTAATATAAAGAATTGAAGCTCTGATTGTGTTCTCTTCTAAAGAGGTACATTATCTTTTTTTGTGGTGCTGGGGTTGAACACAGGGATGTTCTATCTCCGAGCTACACCTCCAACCCTTTTTATTTGGAAACATGGTCTCACTAAGTTGCTAAAAGCCTCATTACATTGGTGAGGCTGTTCTCAAACTTGCAATCCTCCTGTCTCAGCCTTCCAAGTACTAAGATTATAGGCATGCGCCACCACATCCAGCTGAGGTACATTATCTTACTGACCTCATCTCTATAGGACTTTATTAAAATGGTTCAAAGACTAAGATTCTTTGGGATTAACTAGAGAAAGCAACATTTCTCTGGCCAACATTTTCTTTTTCTTTCTTTCTCTCTCTTTCTTTCTTCTTTCTTTCTTTCTTTCTTTCTTTCTTTCTTTCTTTCTTTCTTTCTTTCTTTTTTTTTGTGGTAATGGGTCGAACCCAAGGACATTCTACCTCTAAGCTACACCCCTAGTCCTATTTTTTATTTTAAAACAGGGTCTTACTAAGTTACTGCATGCTGGCCTGGACCTGCAATCCTCCTGTCTCAGCTTCCCAAGTACTGGGATTACAGGCATATGCCACCATGCTCAGCTTCTGGCAAACATTTCTATGATCATACTAGACACCCTTGACGCTGAGATACTCACTTAGCCACCAATAAAAAGGTTAAGGAAATAAACAAATCTGGGCCGGGCATAACGATGCACACGTGTGATTCCAGTACTTGGGAGACTGAGACAGGAGGATTGCAGGTTCGAGGACAGCCTCAGCAATTTAGCAAGAAGACATTGTTTCAAAATAAAAGAGCCGGGAGTGGTGGCGCACACTCGTAATCCCAGTACTTGGGAGGCGGAGACCGGAGGATCCGGGTTCGCGGTCAGCCTCAACTACTTAGTGAGGCCCTTCGCAACTTCGTGAGACCCGGTTTCAAAATAAAGGATAAAAAATAGGGCCAGGGGTGTAGCTCGGAGGTAAAATGCCCCTGGGTTCAATCCCTGGTACCGCAAAAAATAAAAAAGCCAGGCACGGTGATGCACGCTTGTAAACCCAGTACTTGGGAGGCTGAAATAGGAGGATCCGGGTTTCGTGGCCAGCCTCAGCTACTTAGTGAGGCCTCTGCAACTTAGACCCTGCTTCAAAATAAAGAATAAAAATTTAAAAATAGGGCTGGGGGAGTGGACCAGAGGTAGAATGACCCTGGGTTCAATCCCCAGTACCACCAAAAAATAAATAAATAAATAAATAAATAAATAAAAGGGCTGAGGTATACCTTAGAGGTAGAATGTCCCTGGGTTCAATCTCCAGTACCAAAAAAATTAATAAACAGAAAATTTTAAAAAGCTGGGCACAGTGATACATGTCTATAATCCCACTACTTGGGAGGCTGAGACAGGAAGATTGCAGATTCCAACCTCGGCAATTTATCAGGACCCCCAGCAATGTATGAGATCCTGTTTCAAAACAAAATGGGCTGGGGTTATAGCTCAGAGATGAATGTCCCTGGGTTCAATCCCCGGTACCAGGAAAAAGAATTAAAAATAATAAAAAGTAAAAAGATCTTGGGGTGTAGCTCAGAGGTAGAAAACCCCTGGGTTCAATCCCCAGTACCACAAAAAATAAAAATTAAATCTGAAAGTCAAATTTTTGAAGCCTAGCATAAACAACTGGTTCACTGTACTTTTATGTACTTAAACTGTCAGTTCCAGTATAAGCTAAAGACAAAACAGATAAATTCTTTAAAATATTACTCAACATCAAACTTTAAAATGCCACTGTGAATGGCACGGTTAACTTACAGCAAGGAAAATAAACGTGACTCAGGGATCAAAGAAATCGAATCTGGACGATGCAGGGAGGGAACTAATTATAAAATCTTGGCCCACCGCTTCCTAACTGGTCAGTAAAAAGATCAAGTCCAACTCAACAAGTCATTAAACCCAGTGCCACCAACTTCCCAACACATGATCTAGGGACCTGCTCTTGGGCCCTGCTTGACGACACTTGGAATAACGCTTGGCACTCAGATCTAAAGAAGGAAAGCACACCGTGTCCTTGCCCATTTTTCAATTCAAATGCATCCATATAGCCGGGCGTGGTGGCGCACGCTTGTAATCCCAGTACTTGGGAGGCTGAGACAGGAGGATCGCAAGTTCAAGGCCAGCCTCAGCTACTTAGTGAGGCCCCCCCACAACTTAGTGAGACCCTGTTTCAAAATAAAGAATAAAAAATAGGGCTGGGGGTGTAGCTTGGAGGTAGAATGCCCCTGGGTTCAATCCCCAGCACCGCAAAAAAAAAAAAAAAAATGCATCCACATTATGCCCATCACACCTCCATTTATTACTGAATAAATACTGCTCAAATGACCTAAATCTGAGGGGCAGTCTTAGCCTCTGCTGAAACACATCATAAAGGACATCTCCCAAAAATCTGGCATCAAGATATCTAGTCCCCATTCCTAAATAAAACGGTGCTTCGTGACAGGCGCAGTGGTACACACCTGTAATCCCAGTACTTGAGAGGCTGAGACAGGAGGATCACAGGTTTGAAGCCAGTGATAGCAACTTAGCAAGACTCTCAGCAACTTAGTGAGACCCTGTTTCCGAATAAAGAATAAAATCGGGCTGGGGGTGTAGCTCAGAAGTCGAATACCCCTGGGTTCAATCTTCAGCATCACAAAAAAAGAAAAGAAAAAAAAGATGTTTCACTCAGCACTAGCCCTAGCTAGAAACTAAGTAAGGAGCTACACATTATGATTTTTTGAAATAAGTTTTGAAAGGCCCGCCTGTTCCAAGTGCTCACTCTCACTTATCTACTATTCCTTGTAATCTCTCCACTCATTTAATCACTCCTAGAATACAAATGCCTTTCAATGGAACTGCATACATTAACTTGGTGGCACTGAGGGGTAAAATCCTGAACAATTCAACATATTAGCTCCAATGGGGAAAAGGGTCCTTGGAGGAAAGGAGATTTATTTGGCCTTGGAGTGTGCAAGGAATCGCACTAAGCTGCTTTATTTTCTCACTTAATATTCACAACCCTATTAGGTAGGGTCTACACCACTGATTCTCTCTCCCCTCTACCAAGCTGTTTCAGAGAAATGCATGGAAGGGAGACCAAGCTTAAACAAGGATCTATTAAACACCAGGCACTCTGCTAGCACCTTTAACATACTTCAGTTTCATCAGGGGGATAAGCAGTTACAGGGACAAACTGATAAGAGCCCACAGAGGAAGAGGGTACAAAAAGGGCAGACCACACGCTAGACTCGCGTACTGCACTCCGAGTGGCAGGAAAAGGCAGACGACTCAAGGTCTAGGGCTTCAGTAGTCAATTAGGTCGTCTGTGAGTGTGCAGTTATATGTCTGGGGTACAGAGAAGAGCAAGATTATCATGACTCTCCTTAGGCTCAGTCTTGATCCCAATCTTTCTATATATAAAATGGAAGTAAGCCAGGCGTGGTGGCGCACGCTTATAATCCCAGTACTTGGGAGGCTGAGACCGGAGGATCCGGGTTCGCGGTCAGCCTCAGCTACTTAGTGAGGCCCTCTGCAATTTAGTAAGACCCTGTTTCAAAATAAAGAATAAAAATAGGACTGGGGGTGTAGCCCGGAGGTAGAATGGCCCTGGGTTCGATCCCCAGTACCATTAAAAAAAAAAAAAGAAAGTGGATCAAATAATACAATGCAAATTTCCGAGTTTATTGGACAAATCATCTCTCTGGTCAAATGAATACAAACTGAATTATCAGATATATATCAGAGATAATCAATACTTAAATCTAAAGTTAAACAAAGCATGCAGGTTTTTCTGAAAAATACTTATCTGAATGCTTCAAATATTTTATTATATGTACATACATTTTTCTTTCCATATACAGATACCTTGGTTTAAAAGAGCCATTGAGTAGCCAGACATGGTAGCATACATCTGTAATCCCAGTACATGGGAGGCTGAGACAAGAAGATTGCAGGTTCGAGGACAGCCTCAGCATGTAGTCAGACT
>PVJS01014328.1:0-40555 GCA_004027185.1 Glis glis
AGAGAGAGAAAGAGAGAGAGAGAGAGAGAGAGAGAGAGAGACAGGTAGAGAGAGAGAGCGAGAGTGAGAGAGAGAGACAGGTAGAGAGAGAGAGCGAGAGTGAGAGAGAGAGAGAGAGCGAGAGCTGAGGCTGGCCGCGAACCCCGATCCTCCGGTCTCCGCCTCCCAAAGTACTGAGATTACAAGCGTGCGCCACCACGCCCGGCCTTCTTCCCTTTCTAAATTACCTAGTCTCAGGTATTCCATTATAGCAACAGAAAATGGACCAAGATGGTGCGCCAATTCAGATCGGTGGGCGGTGACTGTCCTGTGTCCAGGCCTCGTTGGACAGGCCAGGGAGTGACTGATAAATGCAACTGTTAGAGGGAAAGGAGAGGGGTTTGTGTTTGTGCCTGATTTATTTCATGCTGGCCTTGGCTTGAGACAGAGACAAATAAAGGCGACAGGAGTATGACATGTTGGTCCTAAGTCTTGTGGAGGGGTCCCCGTACCCAGGTGTGTGGCAGAACGTCTATTGTGGCCATTCCTGCAGCGTGGAGGAATTAGTTCCGACGTGCCTTGGGCTGCCTGCAGTGGGAGGATTAGTTCTCCCCCAGTAGCAGCAGCTTGGGTAATTTTTCATCTTTGAAGTATACCTGGGCCTATGGAGAACTGGGCTGGACGCCATAATGGGGAGCAAATCTCCCCGGATTGGGGTGCTGGACGTGATGAGAAGGGCCGACAGCGGATGAGGGAAGGGGTGCTGGCTAGAAGCGCGCTCGGCCGTGTCTTCTATTAAGACCAGGCCTCCTGCCGCATCATTCACACAGGGGTTTCTTGCTTTCTGCCCATCTGCGAAGGAAACTGTTATGAAAATAACATTGACCAAAAGCCCGGGGCTGTGACTCCGGACACGTGATCCTTGGTGTGTGGAGATGTGGGGCTGTGACATGTGGAAGGGTCCTTGGGAAGGAATTTGGGGGTCTAATTAAATATGACTCCATCTGGGTGGCCAGGCAAACCCATCGGGGACCCATATGACAGGCCAGGAGTTTTCACACTCGACACAGAAAAGCATTTTCAGAGGAGTGGGTAGCACATTCAGCTCCCACGTTAAAAATAACAACCTTTTCCCCCTGTGTAAAGCAAGTTTTAAAAAAAATTAAGCAACTGTAGTCTCACTTTGCAGAGATAACCATTGCTCGAATTTTGGTGGACATCGGAGTGATTCATCTCTCCTTTATGGAATCTATTTGGTGATTCAGGAAGCAGAAATCTCTTATTTTTTTTTTTTTTTTTTTTGGTGGTACCGGGGATTGAACCCAGGGGCATTCTACCTCCAAGCTACACCGCCAGCCCTATTTTTTATTCTTTATTTTGAAACAAGGTCTCACTAAGTTGCAGAGGCCTCACTAAGTAGCTGAGGCTGGTTGCGATCCTGTCTCAGCCTTCCAAGTACTGGGATTACAAGCGTGCGCCACCACACCCGGCTAGAGATCTTTTACCTATATAGAAAGACAGAACACTTTTTGGGGATGGTTCTCAAAGGCACATGTAAAAGCTATATGGAGCCGGGTGTGGTGGCGCACACTTGTAATCCCAGTACTTTGGGAGGCGGAGACTGGAGGATCCGGGTTCGCGGCCAACCTCAGCTCTCTCGCTCTCTTTCTCCCTGTCTCTCTCTCTCTCTCTCTCTCTCTCTCTCTCTCTCTCTCTCTCTCCTTAGTGAGGCCCTCTGCAACTTCATGAGATCCGGTTTCAAAATAAAGTATAAAAAATAGGGCCGGGGGTGTAGCGCGGAGGTAGAATGCCCCTGCGTTCAATCCCCGGTACCGCAAAAAAACAAAAAAACAAAAAAGCAAAAAAACAAAAAAACAAAAGCAAAACAAAAAAAAGCTATATGGAGGCCGGGCGTGGTGGCGCACGCTTGTAATCCCAGTACTTGGGAGGCCGAGACTGGAGGATCCGGTTTTGCAGCCAGCCTCAGCTACTTAGGCCCTCCGCAACATCGTGAGACCCGGTTTCAAAATAAAGTATAAAAAATAGGGCCGGGGGTGTAGCTCAGAGGTAGAACGCCCCTGGGTTCAATCCCTGGTACCGCAAAAATAAAATAAAATAAAAAAAAAAATAAATAAATAAATAAAAGCTGTATGGATGGTAAGAGCAGCATGACTTCTCTTAAGATACACAGACACAGACACACACACACACACACACACAGGCTCATATTGCAAAACAGCATGGTTCAAAGTGGGAGCCAATAGCCACATGTAGCTTTTCAAATTAGAATTAATAGAGATAATTAAAAATAAAAATTCAAGCCAGGTGTGGTGGAACATGCCTGTAGTCTCAGTACTTGGGAGGCTGAGACAGGAGGATTGTAGGTTTGAGGCCAGCCTCAGCAACTTAGTAAGGCCCTCCGCAACTTAGTGAGACCCTGTTTTATTTTATTCAAAATAAAATGTAAACTAGGGCTGGGGGTGTAGGTCAGAGGTAGAATGCCCCTGGGTTCAATCCCCATTATTGCCAAAAAACAAAAACAAACAAACAAAAAAAGAATATTTCCCATCAATATAGAAAGTGCGACTAGACAGAACACGAAGTAGTTTGACTATGGGTAGTGTCTCTGAATAATTCACATGTGAAGACTTGGTCTCAGTTGGGAGTGGTGGGGCACACCTGTAATCTCAGTACTTGGGAGGCTGAGACAGGAGGATTGCAGGTTCGAGGCCAGCCTCAGCAACTTAGCGAGCCCCTCTGCAACTTAGCGAGAACTTGTTTCAAATTAAAATAGGACTGAGGTGTAGCTCGGAGGTAGAATGCCCCAGGGTTTAATCTCCAGTATCACACACACACAAAATAAAAAATAAAAAAAGACTTGGTCTCTATGGTGGTAATAATAGAAGGTGCTGTGTACCTTTAAGAGGTGAGGCCTAGGGGGAGGTCCATAGGTCACTGGGGGTGTGTCCTCAAAGAGGATTGTGGGACACCAGTCTTCTGTGTGTTTAAGATTATTTTTTGTGTGTGGTACTGGGGATTGAACCCAGGGGCATTCTACCTCTGAGCAACACCCTCAGCGCCACCCCCTTTTTTATCTTTTATTTTGAGACAGGCTCTCACTACACTGCTAAGGGTAAGTGAACCTGTGATCCTCCTGTCTCAGCCTCCCAAGTACTGGAATTACAGGCATGCACCACCACACTGGGTTTAAGTACTTTTTATAGTGAGTACAAAATTACCTTCCAGAAAGATTGCATAGATGTACACTTCTCACAAGTAGAATATAAAAGTATATTTTATCTAGTCTAGCTAACATGTTAGAAAATTACTGCCACTTTGATAGTTGAAGCAGTTCCATCTCCAAGATGTTTTGCTTTGCAATTTTGGGATTTCTAGGAAGGCTGATAACAACTCATATTTTTTTTTTTTTGTGACTTGCTTTTGCTGTGTTTTTTACTGAAATGTTTGTCCCTTTCTAATTGATTCACGTATGATCTTTATATGTGGAGGCATCAGTGTTTTATCATCTAACTTACAAAAGGCTATTTTTGGCTTGTTATTTGCTTTTCATTCTTTCTGTAAATGTACAGACATTCTAAAATTGTATTTTGTCAAATCTCAGTCTTTTCCTTTTAGATTTCTGCCTTTGATAAGATACTTTAGTTCAACCCTGCTAAAAATTATACATAAATATTTGCTGTTTTATGGTTTACTCTTTACTACTATTTTTTTTTAGAAAAAAACACCTAAAAGTTTAGTACATCTGGAATTTATTTAGGGTGTGGTGTATATTTAGTATTTACAATTGCTTTCTAAATGGTTAGACAGTTTTCCCCAAAACATTTGTTGAGTTATTTGTTCTTTTTTGTACTGATTTTATGTTTCAGCCTTATCAAATACCCTGCCCCCCACACACACTTGGGGCTGTGTTTATACTTCCGATTGCATTTTTATTACTTACTATCCTTCCAATATGGTACAAGTAACATATTGCTTTAATTATTATACAATATATTACATGTTAATATGTGCGGTAAGTCTTTCTTGTAACTCTTCATTTCCAAAATAGTTTTGGCTTTTCCAGCCTACATGGACTCCCATGTGAATGTTAAAATCATTTTCTGGAATTTTAGAAAATAGCCCTGTCAGAGGTTTTATTGGCATGGCAAAATGTAAGACTAAATTTGTGAAAAGCTGATCTTTATCAACCTTAAACCTTTCCCATCTGGAAATATGGTATACCTTTATTTGTTTGTTTAATCTCATTCTTTCATGTCTCTAAGTTTTTTTTTTCAGTCATTTTCTTCATTGAGCGTCCTGCATGAATTTTACTTCCACTTTGCCAAAAACTTGGATAATTTTCATCATCAAGACATTTTTGTGCCTGGCTTCTGGGAAGGGGAAATTGGGGGACGTAATAGCAAATTCTCTGGATGAAGCTATATGATGTGATATTTAATTTTTTTGTTATAGTAAATGAGATCTTTAAATGCCATTATGTTTCTGAATACGTTATGGGGACTATGCAGACGAGGTAGACATTTGGGATATTTATTTTATAAAATTAACTTTAATCGTTTTGTATTTTTTATTAGCTGTAGTAGGTTTTCGTTTGGCTATCTTGGACTTTGCCAAGATATAATCATGCTATTTGCAAGAAAGATGTGTCAATATTAAGATTTTTTCCCCTTCTTTTTCTTAATGATCAATACGGTGCAGAGCTAAGGAAGCATAGATATTTGAGACAGACAGACCTGGGGTGAATTCGAGCTGTACCACCTACTGACTTGAACCTTCTGCAATTTCCCCAATCTCTGAGGCTCAGTCTCCTCAAAGAGGGATAATGATACCTACTTTCTAGGGATCTTCTGAGGATTAAATGAAACTCTGCCTGCGAAGCCCATAGCTGGGTACCTGGCACATACAGCCGCTATTACTGCTCGTCTGATTGCATTGGCTGGAACTCCCAGAACATTAAATAATAATGGTAATCATGGACATCTAGGCTTCACAGTTAATAGATTCATTTCTAAATGGAAATACCAGGCCCCGATGATGATGATGATGATGATGATGATGATGACGACGACTAACATTTATTAAACATTTGCACGCCATTCCATCGTACATCGTAGAGACAATTGCAGGAAATTACCCCGGCTTCTTGCAAACTTGCTGCCAATCACATTGCATTTCTTCATTCATCCCTTCCTCTGAGTAATTCATTGAACCATCATCTGTTGCGCCTGCATGGAAGATTTCACATCATATGCCTCAATTCCTACTGTCGTCCTTTAGGATATAGTTACTTATGTGTGAAGAGGAAAGAAACAGATAAACAGATGCTCAAAGATAATTACATCAAAGGTCCATGTGTAAACTGCCTATAGAACCACATATGTGCCTGCGTCCTGGGGTAGTCCATCTACCCATTCATCACACTCCTCTCTCCGGCATCACTGAAAACAAAGAATGAAGTGGAGGGTTTGTAGTGGGATGACCTTTCCCTGATGAAAATCACTCATTCATTCAACCAGCACTTACTGGTGTTCGTCATTAAAAGATGAGTGAGATGTGGATCTTAAGCCGGGCGCAGTGGCGCACGCTTGTAATCCCAGTGCTTGGGAGGCTGAGACTGGAGCATCCGGGTTCGCTGTCAGCCTCAGCTACTTAGTGAGACCCTCCACAACTTAGCAAGACCCTGTTTCAAAATAAAGAATAAAAACTAGGGCTGGGGGTGTAGCCTGGAGGTAGAATGCCTCTGGGTTCAATCCCCAGTACCGCCAAAAAAAAAAAAAATAATAATAATGTGGATCTTGCCCTTGGTTATTGATAGCTGGGAAAAAGGAAAGCATAAAGAGCATTCTACCAGAACTTACACAGCTTATGAGACCATACAAAGAGAGATGCTGGCGCAGAGACCAGGGGCTCTAGGGTTTCTTGTGTGTGTGGGACAGGGGATAAGGGGCTGCAGAGGTAGAAGAAGCTAGGTAGACTCTGACTCCAGAGTCTGACATTGGAAGTGAGCCATGAGGGGCTGGCCAGAGCATTTCAGCTGGGTAGGAAAGGGCCTGCTAGTAGTGGGGGCGGCTTGTGCAACGATCCTGAGGCACGCAAAAGCAGATCGCTCAACCTGCCATGAAGTAGCCTGCTCTGCCATGAAGTCCAGCTGAAAAATAGGTGGAGTTTCTGATTACATTCAACTTGAAGGTGGCTGGCTCCAAATGAGTGCTTATCTTTGATGGTTTCCTGAGGCCTGCAGAGGAGGGAAGGGAGACCGCTCTGCCTGCTTAATATTCAGTCACGATATTTACCAGGGCAAAGCAAAAACAGAGAAAGTGAATTTCGCTTTTGATGGAAAAAGATTGAGAACCAAATGAGGAAAGTGAATCTATTGCCTTTAGGTAAAAAAAAAAAAAGAGGAAGAATCAATTTCCTTCAAACTCATTCACTCTCTCCATTTCTCTCCCCATCCTTGTCCTCCTCTCCTCAGCCAGCAGCTGGCCTCTTACGACACAGATGTGGAATATTAGCTAGGGTCAAAGAAGAGTGTTGGGCGCTTTCCCTAAACTCATACGCAAGTGGTACCCACGGGAAGGATGGACCCCCTCGGCCTCTATTATGTGCTGAAGGTCTAGAATTTGGGGGCTCGATTCATTTTTGCTCCCGAGTCGGCCTCTCTTCCTTTCCCTGCTTCCTTTCAGGTATTTGGGTTTGGCAGGCTGTTCATGGGTGGGACCCACAGACACAAGGAAGTGATTTTATGGGCTTTCTTCTGGGCTCATGGACAATTTTTTTTAAAAATTCTTTTTGATCCTCCAAGATCCCAGCAACCAACTCTGGTTAACATCACCAGGACAGCAGCCGCACCCGGCGCTGCCCGAGCCGGGCTTCTTCCTGTGCCAAGTTTCAGGCGATTCTGTGTCCCGGCCTGGAACTGCAGGCATCGTGAGGAGATTCTAGCGCAGGGAAGTGGAGAGCTGCGTAATTAACATGTGGGTTTGATTAATTCTTGCTGCGTCTGCGTAAAGCATTTGGTACCAAATAAATCTCTTAAAAATTCCACTGCCATCCCCCCCCATCTAGATTGACGAGCTTAATCCTCATTTTATATACACAAATTTCTGATTGTGGGCCGCCTAGGAGGAGACTGGAGCTGATCCTGTTCTGATCATCTGGAACATCAGGCTGTTCTCCTGGAATTCCTGGAGGGGTTTGGAATGGAACTGCTGCTGGGGTGCGCCGTGAGACTGTGGGAAAGAATGACCATATCTGTGAGCTAGACAGCGGCCGTCGCCTTTCTTTTTTTTTCTTTTTTTCTTTTTTGGTATTGGGGATGGAACCCAGGGGCATTCTACCTCCGAGCTACACCCCCACCCTATTTTTTATTCTTTATTTTGAAACAGGGTCTCACTAAGTTGCGGAGGGCCTCACTAAGTAGCTGAGGCTAGCCGCGAACCTGCAATCCTCCTGTCTCAGCCTCCCAAGTATTGGGATTACAAGTGCGCACCACCACGCCCGGCCGGCCATCACCTTTCTATGCTGAGGCCACTCCTCTGGTCTCTGATGGCTTTGTGAACATTTGCAAATAAAACTGGCCATCTACCAGTTATGAGTATGTTGGAGATTTTGGATCTATTATTCCTTTTGTTTTTGTATCGGGGTCTCACAAGTTAAACTCAAACTTCTGGGCTCGGGGGATCCTTCTTTTTTTAGGTACTGGGGTGTTGAACTCAGGGACATTCTACCTCCGAGCTACACCCCCAACCCTTTGTATTTTTTATTTTTGAAACAGGGGCTTGCTAAGTTGTTGAGGTTCTCACTCAGTTGCTGAGGCTGGCCTCAAACCTGTGATCCTCTTGTGTCAGCCTCCCAAGGACTGGGATTACCGGCGTGCATCACCACATCTGGTCTTCAAGCGTTCCTTTTGAGTAGCTGGGACTACAGATGCGTGTCCCTGCTCCAGGTCAGATTTATTCCTTTTGTGATAAGATTTCTAGCCTAGTTCTATCAAGGAAGTACCAGAACCCAGTGAGGAAAGTACTGGAACTCAGTATCTCAACCAGGATTAGCTTTAACGACGAATTCATTCCATTTGAGTATAGATTTGAACTATGTGTACAAAGTCTCTCCACAGGGATAAGAGGGAAAATCATAGATTGTATGATGCTCTAATGAGGAAGAATTGTATCCTATGGAGTACCTGGGTCCAAAGGATGGGGAACACAGACTCACATCAATCTGGAAGATTGGCTCGCAGGGCTTGGTTCTATAGGACATCTTTATGCCATTTTATTTATTATATACTTATTTATCTATTTTTTTGCGGTACTGGGGATTGAACCCAGGGGCATTCTACCTCCGAGCTACACCCCCAGCCCTACTTTTTATTCTTTATTTTGAAATAGGGTCTCACTAAGGTGCGGAGGGCCTCACTAAGTAGCTGAGGCTGGCCGCGAACCTGCGATCCTCCTGTCTCAGCCTCCCAAGTACTGGGATTACAAGTATGCGCCACCACGCCTGGCTACTTATGCCATTTTAGAAGCATATTTTGGGCCCATGACATTTGTGGATAATACAGATAATGGCGAATGGGCTCAAACCTTGGGGCGGGGGCTGTGGCTGGAAACAGTAGAAGCCTGTCGTCTGTTCTCTTCTTCTTCTTCATTTTCTCCTCCTCCTGTCTCTCCTTCATCTTAAGAACATGAAAAAGTTTGTAAACCCCACACAGGGCCATGGAGAGATTAAATGAGATGGAAGTGGGTGGAAGTAGTATTATTTCATACAGTCTTCAGACGAGGCCTGAATTTCAGGGAGGCCCCAAGATCCTATACTTCCTAAATAGTATTAGCAAAGTGAGGGCCAAATTCAAATTTGTGTTGCCTATCTTTTTTTTTTTTTTTGGTGCTACACTTCAGCCCTATTGTATTTGTTATTTTGAAACAGGGTCTCACTAAGTTGCAGAGGGCCTCTCTACATTGCTGAGGCTGGCTGTGAACCTAGGATCCTCCTGTCTCAGCCTCCCAAGTACTGGGATTACAAGCGTGCGCCACCACAGCTGGCTTTGTTTCCTATCTTTGCACAGTATGTTGAAGTTCCTTTGATTTATTCTTTGAGGATGGCAATGTCTGCTTTTTTCCACACAAGCACCGGGTGCAATAAAACACTGGCTACAGAGATCAGCACATGCTTAGTGTGTTCTTTTATTTTTTATTTTTTGCGGTACTGGGACTTGAACCCAGGGGCATTCTACCTCTGAGCTATGCCCCCAGCCCTATTTTTTTTATTCTTTATTTTGAAACAGGGTCTCACTAAGTTGCGGAGGGCCTCACTAAGTAGCTGAGGCTGGCCGTGAACCCGGATCCTCCAGTCTCAGCCTCCCAAGTACTGGGATGACAAGCGTGCCCCACCACGCCCGGCTTGTTCTTTTATTTTTTGCTGTGCTGGGATGGAATCTAGGACCTCACGCATGCTAGCAAGTGCTCGACCACCGAGCTACACCCCTAGCCTTTTAGTTTGCTTTTTTAGCCTGCAACCAGGCCCGGGATAAAGCAACTGCTGCTACCATGTGCTTCTGCTGAGGCTAACACATCAAAAAGACCACCAGAGCTAAAAATAAAGGGGACAGAAAGCACACTCAGGCCACAGGATCAGGAAGCAGCACTTTGCACGGGCTACCACACATGCTGAAAGCGATGATTCAGTTCTGTAGACTAAGGTTTTTGAGCAGAAAGGGACCGCAAAAAAAGTCACATAGTCTAACTTCCCAGTTGGATAAGGAGAACAAAGAGAAAGGCTTGTTGATTTACTCAAGGATGCCCAGTTAATTGTTAGCAGGATTAGTTCTTGTGCCTAGACAAGTTATCTCTTCCATCCCATTATTCTGATCCTAATAATAATGTTAATGATGGTAATGACTTTCATTTGTATAGCTTAAAAATAATGTTAATGATGGTAATGTATATTGTACAGCTGTATATTGTACAATTTAAAAATCACTTTTATACTAAGCCAGGTGTGGTGGCGCATGCTTGTAATCCCAGTACTTGGAAGGCTGAGACTGGAGGTTCCAGGTTCGCGGCCAGCCTCAGCTTTAGTGAGGCCCTCTGCAACTTAGTGAGACCCTGTTTCAAAATAGAGAATAAAAAATAGGGCTGGGGGTGTTAGCTTGGAGGTAGAATGCCCCTGGGTTCAATCCCCAGTACCACAAAAACAAAACAAAAAAGACGATAATAACAATTGCTGGTCAGGATACGGAGGAAGGGGAGCTCTCATACACCAATGGTAGGAATGTTATTTAGTATAGCCACCATGGAAAACAGTATGTAGTTTCCTTAAAAAACTAGAACTAGAAGCCGGGCGTGGTGGCGCACGCTTGTAATCCCGGTACTTTGGGAGGCGGAGACCGGAGGATCCGGGTTCCTGGCCAGCCTCAGCTCTCTCTCTCTCCCTCTCTCTCTCTCTCTACCTAGTGAGGCCCTCTGCAACTTCGTGAGACCCGGTTTCAAAATAAAGTATAAAAAATAGACTGGGGGTGTAGCGCGGAGGTAGAACGCCCCTGGGTTCAATCCCGGGTACTGCAAAAAAAAAAAAAAACCTAGAACTAGAACTGCCACACGATCCAGCAATCCCATTTCTGGCTGCATATCCGAAGGAAATGAAATTAGTATGTCAATGAGATATCTGACCTCACATGTTTATTGTACAGCTGTTCACAATATCCAAGATAGGAAATCAACCTAGGCATCCATCGGGGTGAATGGATAAAGAAAATGTAGCATATATATACAATGGAATATTATTCAACCATAAAAAGGATGAGATTCCACCATTTTCAGCAACATGGATGGAACTGGAGGACATTATGTTAAATGATTTCAGTCAGGCACAGAAAGACCAATACCTCATATTCTTACTTATACTTAGAAGCTAAAAAGTTGATCTCATAGAAGTAGAGAATAAAATAGGGGTTACCAGAACCTGGGAAGGGTATGCATATATGGGGGAGAAGGGCGGCATGAAGAGAGGATGATTAATGGGTACAAGGCTGCAGTTGGATAGGAATTACTAGTAGTAACAGGAATTACTAATGTTCTATAGCACTGTAGGATAACTGTAGTTGACGAGAGTTAATTGAATATTTTAAAATATCTAGTAGGGAGGATTTTGAATGTTCCTAACACAAAGAAATGATTGAGGTGGTGTATACACCAATTACCATGATCCAATCACGACACATTGTACACTTGCATTGAAATGTCACACAGTACCCTCTACATAAATACAATACTTATGGGTCAACTGAAAAATTAAAACAAAAAGATGACCAAGGCTGCTTACCTGCATGCCGACCTAATATAATAATAGGAGATTGTCTTCAGTCCGAAACCATTGTCTTCTACACAGCTTAATATTTTATTTATTTATTTTTGTGATACTGGGGATTGAACCCAGGGGCACTCTACCTCTGAGCTACATCCCCAGCCCTACTTTATTTTCTATTTTAAAAGAGGGTTTTGCCAAGTTGCGGAAGATGGCCTCGAATTCCAATCCTCCTCTTGTCTCAGCCTCTCAACTGCTGGGATTTCAGGCACGCGCCACCACGTCAAGCTTACCCACTTTAACATAAATGAAGGGAAAAGTGTGAGACCCTTGGGATGGAGAAGACTGGAAAGAAATTGTTTCAAGAAAAGGAAGCTAATCAATAACTGAGCCTTTCTGGCATGGGCTAATTTTTCTTTCCCAATAACATTCCAGGGAGATGATGTGCACCACTTATTACAGGATTGCTTGCTGAAGGGAGAATATGCTCTGGGGAATTGGCAAGGGAAGAAAGATGTTCACCATGACTCAGGGAGCGCCTCCCCCCAGGGATCCTCCTTTTTGTGACATCCTAGACCATCCTGGGATACCACTGGGCTTTGAACTGCCCTGCCCCAACCCCCAGGACTGGCAGCCATGGAAGAGCCTCCATGTGGGTATTAGCTGGGCAGTCTGGATTTTTATAGGAATTCCAACATTAATGACTGGGTTCTGTTGGAAAGAGGGATGGGTCTTCTCAGACGCCCATCCCCCGCCCCACATGCCACCCTCTCCTCTCTCTTTTAAGATTCAAGGGGATCTTTCACATATATAACAAGCGTTTGCTTTGAACTTAAAAAATAAACATTATGAAAGAAAAAAAAAGTATGGTCCAATCTTACTTGAAATGTCCCGATATGATTAGTATTAGACTGTGAAATACTCTTGCCTTATCTCTAGAAGCCAGCTGCCGGCAGCATTTTGAAGGATCAGGCTGGTGGTTGTGGTGTGACTTCCTTTTTTTTTTTTTGTAACAAAACATAAGTCTGAAATGATCAGGGTGTAGACTCTCTATGAAATCCCTTTTGTCAAAAAACTCAATCTTTTTAATTTTTATTCTCTCTCCATCTGACCCAATACCAATCACAGAGGCTGGTGTGGGAATAAAGCAGGTTCAAGTATCACTCGGGCCATTTCCCTCCTGTTTCTCTCTGTATTTCTGCCTTTCTTTTTTTTCTAAACTTGCCTGGCTGCATCTCAGTTCTTTCCAATTGAGGAAATAAATGATTTGGGTCATACAGGCCACGATTGCTATTTATAAGCCAAAAAAATGCTGCTTGGCATTTTGAAAACTGATTTATTAATATACACAGGGTCTTGCATGTCAACAACTGCAAATTATGGATAACAGATTCGCATCTTCTATAATTTCATGGCCTCATTCAGTGGAACTTAATGAGCTAAAAAAAGGCTAAATGATAGTAGTCTGTTTTTCTCAAAGCTCTTTTTGAACTGACTGCTTAATTATCACAACAAAAAGAAAAAAGAAAAGGAAACTATATATATTTTTTTCTTAATTCACTGAAAAGTTTGGCTTTAAAGCATTAAAAGATTTTAAATACAAAAATTACTCTGTGTATGATGTATGAGTCAATTACAGAAAGAATAGGAAGTGACTGATGGGTTTGCATCAATCTCCGACTAAACTATGTTCAGGGCAATGAATTTAGAATCAATCAAACAAGGAGCCCACATTAAATTCTTTCTGAACACACTATTCTGGAAGAATATTTGAGGGACACTCAAAGTGAAAAGTGACGTATATTTGTCTTCGGTGAATATGTGTTATATTTGTGGAGCTGAGATAGTAAAGGCTGTGTTTCGACATTGAAAACTTCCTTAGGGGTTTGCTTCCAAAACAGGTGAAACATCAGAAGATCAATAAGCAATATAAATAATAGGGGCCGCTAACTGAGGGTCAGTGGGGTAGTGCTGTAGGGTTGGAGGGGTCTGGGAAGATTGCAAGTAAGAGATGGGTTTTTTTTTTCTTGATTTCAAATGCAATTGGGATCCTGGTAGATAGGAAAAGCAAGGAGAACATTTCACAAAGGAGCCAGGAAGAGGACTTGAAGGATGTTCTAAAGCTGATCAGGCTCCAGCCCGTAGAGCTTCTTTGCTAGTTTGGAGAATTCCTGTAGGCATGCGGTTCGAAAGAACATTAAAAACAGTAAGCAAATCCCACTACTTGGGAGGCTGAGGAAGTAGGTTTGCAGGTTCAAGGACAGCCTCAGCAACTTAGTAAGACTCTCAGCAACCTCGTGAGACACTGCTTCAAACTAAAAATAAAATAGGTCTGGGGGTGTAGCTTGGAGGTAGAATGTCCCTGGGTTCGATCCCTAGGACCAAAAAAAAAAAAAACCAAACAAACAAAAAAAAAGGAAGCATATAGAAAATGCTCAATAAAAGGTATTCAAGACTTCTGCATAGAAAAATACACCCAATTACTGACAATAAATGGAAGGAAATACCATGTTCATGGGTTGAAAGATTCAATGTTATTATGATATCTAATTTCTTGAAATTATTCTATACATTCAATATAATACCAATTAAAATCCCTAAATATTTATTTTGTGGAAATTGACAATCTCATTCTAAAATACATGTATGAAAATGGGAGGAAGCTGGGCGTGGTGGTGCACGCTTGTAATCCCAGTACTTGGGAGGATGAGACCGGAGGATCACAGGTTCACGGCCAGCCTCAGCTACTTAGTGAGACCCTCCACAACTTAGTAGACCCTGTTTCAAAATAAAGAATAAAAAATAGGGCTGGGGGTATAGCTGGAGGTAGAATGTCCCTGGGTTCAATCCACAGTACGGCAAAAAAAAAAAAAAAAAGGAAAATGGAAAGAGCTAAGAATGGCCAAGGCTGAAGGAGTATAAGACGTAATTAAACTTCAAAATGTATTATAAAGCCATAGAAATAACATCGTGGGTTACTACTATAGAGTCCAGAAACAGATCCACACATCTTTGATCATGTGATTTCAATGACAAAGTTACTAGTTATATTATTGGTGACAGTGTGAATCGGCACGCCTGCTTTAGAAAAGATGTGAATGTTCTGTGACCCAGCAGTTCCATATTTTGGTCTACTATGTGAAATGTGTACATATGTAAACCCAAAGCCATGACCAAGCATGTGCCTAACATCACTGTTCATGAATCCCCTGTGTTAGGCCAATTCCTGTTGCTGTGCCACACATGGGTAATTTATAAAGAACACAGTTTCATGGGCTCGCAGTTCTGGAGGTTGAGGAGTCCAGAAGCATGGTCCTGTGTCTGGTGAGGGCCTTCTTGCTGCATCATAGTATGGCGGAGGGATGCAAGCATGCTAGCTCTTCCTCTTCTTTTAAAGCTCTCCTGTCAGCCAGGTGTGGTGGCACACACCTGTAATTCTAGTACTCGGGAGGCTGAGATGGGAGGATCACAAGTTCCAGGCCAGCCTCAGCAACTTAGTGAGACCCTAAGCAACTTAGAAAGATTCTGTTTCAAAATAAAAAATAAAATGGGCCTGGGGGTGTGGCTTGAAGGTAGAATGCACCTGGGTTTAATCCCTAGTGCAAATAAATAATAAATAATAATAATAATAATAATAATTATGCTCCTGTCATGAAGGCTCCATCTTATCCTAATTACCTTCTACAGGACCCACTTCCAAATACCATCAACATGAATTTCAGTCAGATTTCCTGTCCTCTTAATATCACCCCAGTGGCTATCAAATTTTAACCTGTGAATTGGGGGGAAACACATTCAAACCATAGCAGCCCTCCCTGGAAACAACCTAAATGTCTATCAATCAAGTGGAGAATATATTATAGTCCATTCATACGGTGGAATACTATAGAGCAGGGCTCAGTAAACTTTTTCTGTGAAAGGTCAGAGAGTAAATATTTTAGGTTTTTGGGGACACACAATCTCTGTCACCGCAGCTCATCCCTGCTGCCGTAGCATCAATGCAGCCATGGACGACGTGGAAACTAGGGCAGGGCTGTGTCCCTGGAATTTTATTCAAGGTCACTGAAATTTGTGTTTCATATAATCATCACACCAAAAACTTTTATTCTTCTTCGACTCTTTTTCAACCATTAAAAAAAATGTAAAAAACATTCTTAGTTTGCAGTTTGTACAAAAACAGATAGAAGGATGGGGATGTAACTCAATGGTAGCATGTTTGCCTAGAGTACATGAGGTCCTGGGTTCAAGTCCCAGCACAGCCACATAGATGAAAACCAACCAGAAGCTGGGCATGGTGGCGCACGCTTGTAATCCCAGTACTTGGCAGGCTGAAACTTAGTGAGGCCCTCCACAATTTAGTGAGACCCTGTTTCAAAATAAAGAATAAAAAATAGGGCTGGGGGTGTAGCCTGGAGGTAGAATGCCCCTGGGTTCAAGCCCCAGTACCGCAAAAATAAATAAATAAATAAATAAATAAATAAAAACCAACCAACCACCAACAACAAAACAAAACGAAACACAGATAGAGGGAGAGAAGTTTGATAGTCATATCACACTCAGTCACAGGGACGAGGGCACTGTGGTGGCACATACCTGTAATCTCAGCAGTTGGGAGGCTGAGATAGGAGGATTGCGGGTTGGAGGCCATCCTCAGCAACTTCGCAAGACCCTGTTTCAAAGTAAAAATAACAGGGATTAATCTTCACAGGTAGAATGGGGAGCGGAAGAAAAGGAAGACCAAAAAGACCATCTACTTTCTGATTCCACTATAGAAAGTCCAAAAACAAGCAAAATTAATTGCTGGTGACAGAAGTTGTAGTAGCGACTGCCTCTGTAGAGGTAAACATCAGGCAGACTCTGGAGGTAACTGTTGTCAGCTCTGTGAACTGGAGGTAGCTAATCGGGTTTGCTCTCTTTACAAAGGTTCATCAAGCTGTGCTGTAAACTTGCTATGCAGGCAGTTTCCATCTTCTGAAATTTCAACTTTACAATGATTTTTTTCCAAGTGTTAAATGTATTTTCTTTTCTTTTGTGGAACTGGGGATTGAACCTAGGGGCATTCTACCTCCGAGCTACACCCCCAGCCCTATTTTTTATTCTTTATTTTGAAACAGGGTCTCACTAAGTTGCGGAGGGCCTCCCTAAGTAGCTGAGGCTGGCCGCGAACCCAGATCCTCCGGTCTCAGCCTCTCAAGTACTGGGATTACAAGCGTGCACTACCACGCCCGGCTGTTAAATGTATTTTCAACTTACAATATTTTTGACTTAGGATGTGGTTATCCTGACATAACCCCGTTGTAAATTGAAGAGCATCTGTATTTCAATGGGTTACTTTATTTTATTTTTTCATTTGTTTTAAAGAAAGTAGAGCCAATTTAAGAGAAAGAATCATGGGACAGAGCCAAGAGGTTGGATTCTACAGACAGATGAGTGGGTCTAAGTCCTGTTTCTTTTCTATGTTTAGTGGCAGGACCTTTAGCAAGTTGCTCCAACTTTCTGTTCTCTAGCTTTCCTCAACTGTGAAATAGGTGGTAACAGGATTGATGTAAGAATTACGAGTTAATCTACATAAAGTCTATTTGGGACCATGCCAGCATACTCTAAGCATTCAGTAACTGTGAGCTATTATGACTGTAGTCAGCCAGGCGCGGTGGCGCACGCCTGTTATCCCAGTACTTGGGAGGCGGAGATAGGAGGATTGCAGGCTCGAGGCCAGCCTTGGTAATTTAGCAAGACCCAGCAACTTAGCAAGACCCTGTGCCAAAAGAATAAATAAAAAGGGCTGGGGGTGTAGCTTGGAGGTAGAGTGCCCCTAGATTCAATCCCTGGTACCAAAAAAAAAAGTAAAAGAAAAAGATTGCAGTTAATAGCTTTTTGGTTTTATTTTGTTTTGGGTCTTACACCGCTGCCTGTTTATAATTTATAAATTTATGTTTATAAATGCTGGATTCTGCCATATACCGTGTTTACTTTTAGATTAACTCTTAGGCTAAGAGCACAAAGAAGTCTTTCTAATTCACATGTGGCCCAGCCCCGCTCACCAGGAATCCGATTCTGGAGCAGCCTGTGGCAGTGAAGACTCAGAGTCATAAATAATATAAATGTCCCTGGTCTTATTTAGAAAGTCCATGTTTCCTGTGAAGAGACGCAGTGTCAGTAGGTGCTGGTGGAGGAACTCGGAGATCTGGGATCGCAAATGTATATACTTACATTCTGAACTAATCATTTTTATGAAAACCAGAAGGGGCGTTTCTGGATAGGCACATGAACACTGCTCTGCAGTTGCCCGGTCCCCAGGCCTGGCCCTGCACCCCAGGGCTCCTTTGAGCAGGATTTCTGACTTCCAGAAACTTTATAAGGCAGAACTCTGCTCACCTATCTCTAAGTCTTTTCCTGGAAAAAGACTGGAAAAAGAGAGAAAGAGAGAAAGAGAGAGAGAGAGAGAGAGAGGAAGAAGAAGGAGAAGGAGAAGAAAGAGAAGGAGAAGGAGAAGGAGAGAAAAGAAGAAGAAGAAGAAGAAGAAGAAGAAGAAGAAGAAGAAGAGAGGAAGAAGAAGGAGAAGGAGGAGAAGGAGAAGAAGGAGAAGGAGGAGAGAAAAGAAGAAGAAGAAGGAGAAGGAGAGAAAAGAAGAAGAAGAAGAAGAAGAAGAAGAAGAAGAAGAAGAAGAAGAAGAAGAAAGAGAGAGAGAGAGAGAGAGAGAGAGAGAGAGAGAAATAAGCACACAACGCCCAGATTTTATGTTCTTTTTTTTTTCTTTTGCGCTACTGGGGATTGAACCCAGGGGCGTTCTACCTCCGAGCTACACCCCCAGCCCTATTTTTTTTCTTTATTTTGAAACAGGGTCTCACTAAGTTGCGGAGGGCCTCACTAAGTAGCTGAGGCTGGCCGCGAACCCGGATCCTCCTGTCTCAGCCTCCTAAGTACTGGGATTACAAGCGTGCGCCACCACGCCCGGCTAGATTTTATGTTCTTTAAATGACTTCAGCACATATTGGGAAGCACAATGCGTAGTAAGTTTAAGAAATGAAGCATATAGCTTTTTTTTTTAACCTGATTATAAAATCCAGTCCTTCGTTCAGTCATTCATTAAACTTCAAATGCTTCATATTGTATATGCTGCCTAAATGGCCAATGACGTTCTGCAGGAAAGGAATTTTTTTTTTTGCGGTACCGGGGATTGAACGCAGGGGCGTTCTACCTCCGCGCTACGCCCCCGGCCCTATTTTTTATACTTTATTTTGAAACCGGGTCTCACGAAGTTGCGGAGGGCCTCACTAAGGAGAGAGAGAGAGAGGGAGAGAGGGAGAGAGGGAGAGAGAGAGAGAGAGAGAGAGCTGAGGCTGGCTGCGAACCCGGATCCTCGGGTCTCTGCCTCCCCAAAAAAAAAAGAACATAAAATCTGGGCGTTGTATGCTTATTTCTCTCTCTCTCTCTCTCTCTCTCTCTCTCTCTGGGATTACAAGCGTGTGCCACCATGCCCGGCAGGAAAGGACTTTTTAAACTCCGTTCTTTTTTTTAAGGTGATGGCATTTGTTTAAAATTTTGACCATGGTGAGCTGGGTGCGGTGGTACACAGCTGAGATTCCAGTACTTGGGAGGCTGAGACAGGAGAGCCGAAGGTTTGAGGACAGCCTCAGCAACTTAGCAAGGCATTCAACCACTTAAGGAGACCCTGTTTCAAAATTTAAAAAAGATAAATAAAATTAGAGTCGGGGGTGTCACTTGGAGATAGAATGCGCCTGGGTTCAATCCCTCGTACCACCAATAAAAAAAAATTGTTTTGATCATGGAATGGCTCAGCTTTCCTCCTTTTCCTCTTCCTCCTCCTCCTTCCTCTTTCTCCACTCTCTCTTCTTTTCCCCTAATAATACCCTCCTCCTCCTCCTTCTCCTCCTCTTCCTCTTTTGCTCTAGTAATACCCATTCCTTGATAATACTCTCCTCTCCCTCCTTCCTCTCCTCTTTTTCTCTAGTAATAACCTTCTCCTCCTTCTCCCCCCTCCCCCTCTCCTCCTCCCTGTCCTCCTCTTTTTCCCTAGGAATACCCATTTCTATCGCAGAACCCACTTGGGAAAGTGCTGATTCACAGGACCCTTCATTGCTGAGTACCCGAGTTTCCACTTCTTTGCTTTCATAAATAACACCGCCGGTGAACCTTCTCGCACCTACAGCTTCTTCCCACAATGTTGGCTTATCTCTTTAGGATAAAGTCTGAGGAGTGGAATTGTTGAGTGGAAGGCTCTGTTTCTTTTTATGTGCATAAGAGACCCCGTCCATGTCAGTTTTACAAATCTCAGGTAATCATAGACGTGTAAAATAGCAGAGCTGGGAGGAGTCTTAGAGAGTCGGCCACCCAGGACGCAAGCCCTCACGTCACAGGGCAGACCAGGACTCGAGTCAGGGAGTCTTAATGAGCTCGTCCTTTGGGTTCTGGGACAGCTGTCCCGCACAGGAGAGACACCTGCAGGGGAGATCCAGAGGCACCGTGGTCAGTGGAGCATCTGCGTCTTTGGCTCCCT
Organism: Glis glis; assembly: GCA_004027185.1. Taxonomy (NCBI): domain Eukaryota; kingdom Metazoa; phylum Chordata; class Mammalia; order Rodentia; family Gliridae; genus Glis; species Glis glis. The sequence continues at coordinate 19,820 of PVJS01014328.1, forward strand.
CCCTATCCTTTCTCCCGGGCTTTCTGTTTCAAGCCGGAGTGTCATATTTATGAGCCAGAATAAAATGTCAGGGTCACTAAATCCACTTTAGCATCTTTTCTTCCTGTTAAAGGATAGCCAGGAAAACCAAGAAGCTGGCAAAGGGCATAGGTTGTGTGTGAGTGTGTGTGTGTGTGTGTGTGTGTGTGTGTGTATGCGTGTGTGTGTGCATGCGTGTGTTTGTGCATGTGTGTTTTTGTGTGTGCGTGTATGTGTGTATGTGCATGTGTACAGCCATGTATTAATTTCCCTGGGAAGATTGGGAAGAGATTCACACGTGAAAGCATGTGATACGGACTTCTCCTGCCGCGCAACCAGGATCCTGTGGCTTCTATGGTCTTACGAGAGGACAAGGCTGGGAGTCCTGTGAGTTATTTCCTAGCTTTGCCCGCTGTTCCCAGTAGGATTGGCTGCCCTGTGGTGAGTTCATGTTTTTGCAGGGCTCTTGGTAGGAGGTAGCAGGCAACTCAGGTCATCGCTTTGAGCGGCCTTCTGGGCTGTGGATCAGGACCAAGAGCCACTGAGCCTAAACCAGAGCCAGAAACCGGGGTACCAGCCAGCCCGGCCTCCAGACAGGGGTGGCGGTGCATCCCCTGCAACCTCCCTGGGTGTCCCTCTCGGTGGTGAATTTGATTTGATCGCAATCCAGCTTTCCTCAAAATGGAATAGGGGCTAGAGTTCACGAGTTACCTCTGATTTTAATTTTGGGAAAAATAACACCTTTTCCCTGTTGTGTAGACACACTTCACCATGTCAAAGCAAAAGCTTCCAAGGTTTTGTTCTTATTTCTGCATTAGAAAAAGTTCTTGATGTTTTATAGACTGTCTTCCCACGTCCTACCACACCCATCTTGTTCTTCCACCCGCCTGGGGAATCTTCTACCTCATCACCGAGGTATTATTAATGGGATGGGAAATGGTTTGTCAAAGAAGTCCTTGTCAACTGGCTGGCCAGAGCCACCCAAGGGGACCCACCCAGCTCCACCCTGGATCTTGTGGCTTGGGGATTCCATTGGATCTCCAGGTTCAAGGTCATGCAAGGAAGGACGCTGGTGGTATGCTTTTGTTCAGGACTTTGGAGCTGACTTTGGTCCCCCCTGTTGGGGGCCATCTTAGCCCACGCAATGTGGTCACCATTTCGGACCAGCTTAACCATGTACACAGTACCTGCTAAGTGGAAATTGTCCGCACGCAGACAAGCTTCCTTGGACTGGATGGGACCGAAAGCTGGACATTGATGACCTCCTATTCTCCCTGAAACGTTCACCTTGCCACTCCCTGGTCTTAACTTGTGATCTTCTTCCCATTTGCTTTGTTTGAACCTCTATATAAGAAAGTCCTTGACTACATAAGGCGGGAGAATTTGTCATCTTGGATCTCCTCCCTGACCCCCCCCAATTATTAAATTCTATCCAAATTATTATATCAGACTTCGTGTCATTATCGTGTGAGAAGACTATTGATCAGGAAGCTGCCTGGTGCAGCAACCTTCCGTGGAATAGTTCTTAGGGAGCTGCTTAAAGCAGTAACCATCTGTGGTGGGACTTCGGAGCAAGCAGCGTCCGCCAGAGCACCCCGATAACCCCCATAGGGTCAAGCAAAGCCCTGGAGTCCCCTCTACAGGCAGTGATGGTGTTAGCAGCTCTTTCTTTCCCTGGCTCACTGGAAGTACTGAGGAGATCCAATAAATACTTGTTGAATGAATGAGGGAGAGCCTAGGGAGTCTCTTGCTCCAAGCTCCGAGGTGTCCTCAGTCTACGTGTGTGCTTAGCTTAACTTCCAGCCATGTTCAACACTGGAGGGTTTCATGGGGAGGCAGGATAGGGACTCGAATGCTCCCCCAAGGTTAGGAAAAATCCTTTTCCTCTTTGTCAATGTCCCACCCACTCATTGTATATAGTGAGGGTCTCGGGCTCACTAAAAGTGACAGACCAATGCCTGGCTTGGATGCAGGCAGAGAGCGAGAGAGCGAGAGAGTGTTCAGGCGGCGTTATAACGAGGCCCTTTTGGAAGCAGAGGCAGAAAACTGAAAAGATAAAGCCAGGTGATCGGGTCAAGTTTGGGCCTTGCTCCAGATCTTCAGGTGCAGCTTGGATACTGAGCAAGTGCCAGCGGAGGGGGTGAGTTGGGATCAAAATCCAACCTGCAGAATTCTTGACCCTGCGCCCTCCACCTAGGGCCACATCCCCACAGAAGATCGAGCATCTTCTCCCTAGTGCAGGACAGTGACCTCTCTCCAAGCTGTGCACCTGCCTGGGGGGACGATGTGTCCTTTTCTAATTTGCACAAAGTGTTCATAGGTAGCCTGGAAAGCTCAGGTTCCTACCGAGGTTTCACGTCCCCCGTTTCCCATTTTTAAATGTCCCGGATGTGTGCACAGTGGATGCATGTGCTTGTGTGTCAACGTGGCTGCTGAGCGAATGGTATTAAAACCGGTGCAAATGCGTCAATACCACAATGTCCTCTGTCTGCTCCTATCGTTGGGTAGAAGGACGGGCTTTTAGTCATGAATCTCTCCCCTCTGTTTTCTGGCCACTGCTCTTCCAATAAAGCCCTCCCTCCCACCCTTCGCCCCGGCTTTGCATGGGAAGGAGCGACGTGCCACCCAGACCTGCAGGGTCTACCTCGTTGCATTCTGGGCTGATGAGGGTAGGGGAGGTTGGAGTATTGCGGTAACTCCGCGGTTGCTCCGGCGGACGATCTACTCTGTGGTTCCTGCCACGGAAGGTCGCTGCACCAAGCAGCTTCCTGACAACACAGTCTATGGTCCCCAGCCACAGACGGTCGCTGCATTAAGCAGCTTCCTGACAAATCTGTCTATGGTCACCAGCCACAGACGGTCGCTGCCCAGACAGCTTCCTAAAGTCTGTGGATCCTGCCACAGACGGTCGCTGCGTCAAGCAGCTTCCTAACAATGGTCTTCTCGCACGAAACAACACGAAGTCTGATATAGTAATTTGCAAAAATAGTTACATTTAATAATCAGGGGGTCGGGGAGGAGATAGAGATGGCAAATTCTCCCGGCGCTCTATAGCCAGGGCCTTATTTTTATAGGAACTTTAAAAATTAATCAAACACAGAAATCAGGAATTTCTCAGGTTACAGTAAAGAAGGTCAGCGAGGCAAACATATGATAAACTTAGGGGAAGAAGGGATTAACCATTACTGGGTGGAGACGCCATCAAAGACCGCACCTTGAAGATTACACCAGGTCCCTTGGAATGTGTCCCTTTGCGGACAGATCCCACCCAGCCAGATACCATGTATCCAAACTGGGCTGGTCCAAGATGATAATCTCAGTATGCTTCTAAGATGGGTCTCAGCCCTCAACATTGGAGATCTTCCAGGTGACTTTTCTCCCCATTCAAATTGACCACACCACCTCCCATGACTTCCGGACCTTCCTCTCTCAGTTCCTAGGAAGTCCCTTTATTGCTCCTTATAAATCAAGTACTAAAACCCCATTGCTCCCAAGGACTAGAGTTAGCCCATAAATCTAAAGCCAATGGGCTTCCCATTGGCAGCTCCCATGGGGGTGCCTCAGCCTCAGTTTTCCCATCTGTAAAGTAGATGTGCCCATTTGGGTCGCCCTTGGACAGGAAGATGGGCCTGGCGGAGCCCATGTCCAGTCTGCAGGGTTTCTGGGCTCCCACGTGCCCGGCATCACGGGCGATGTGCCAGCAGAGGCTTTTGAAGTCCTCCCCACTCTGTTCTTATGTGAGAAGCTGTAAATCATTAGAGACTTAGCGCTCCTGGCTTTTAGACGTCACGACTCACCTTCAGCGCCCCATCCAGATCCCCCTTTCCTCCTTACCTCTTCCTTAATTTATAGACTTGGATGTAAGGAGAGCGTAAACACATGGACGTCTCCCAGTGAAGTTACATTCCCTAAATCAAACCGCAGGCTCGCAGTGGCGAGGATGTCTCCCCTCATGGGGCGCAAGATGGGTTTCAGAGGACATGACACTTGTAATGTGGAATCAAATTTGATCCTCATTTTCCCTCCTCGGACTCCCCACATGATTTAAAGGCAACACTGAGAGCCGGGCGTGGTGGCGCACGCTTGTAATCCCAGGACTTGGGAGGCTGAGACTGGAGGATCCGGGTTTGCGGCCAGCCTCAGCTACTTAGTGAGGCCCTCCGTGATTTAGTGAGGCCTTGTTTCAAAATAAAGAATAAAATAGGGCTGGGGGTGTATCCCCTGGGTTCAATCCACAGTACCAAAAGGAAAAAAAAAGCAACACTGGTTTCTTCTTAAGTTTAAAGAGAAATTTTTGATACAATCATCTACAATTAAATTGGAATATGGCTCATAGATACAAAAATGGGTTGGTGAGATTAAGAATTCAGGAATCTTAATAGGCGTGGTGGCGCACACTTGTAATCCCAGTACTTGAGAAGCTGAGACTGGAGGATCCAGGTTTGTGCCAGCCTCAGCAACTTAGTGAGGCCCTCCGTGACTTAGTGAGACCCTGTTTCAAAATAAAGAATAAAAAATAGGGCTGGGGATGTAGCTCAGAGGTAGAAGGCCCCTGGGTTCAATCCCCAGTACCACCAAAAAAGAAGAATTCAGGGGTCTTGACTTCAAATCAAGCTAGCACTGCCCCAAGACACTACGTGTGTGTGTGTGTGTGTGTGTGTGTGTGTGTGTGTGTGTGTGTTTTCACACAGTAACAGTGTATTCAGAAAAGTTTTTATTTTTTTCAGAATTTAGGATTGAACCCAGGACCTCCCTCGCACATTCCAAACAAGCGTTCCACCACTGAGCTATATCCCCAACCCTTTTTATTTTTTATTTTGAGACAGTGTCTCACTGTTACCCAGGCTGGCCTCGAACTTGTGGTCCTCCTGCCTCAGCCTCTCAAGTACTGGGATTACAGGCATGTACCACCACACCCTGCTCAGAAAAGTTTTTCTTTCGTCTTAATGAATGGCCAGTGGCTGGAAAAAAATAATAAAATAAATTGAGACCATCCTATGTTAAAAAGAAACACTTTAGAGCCAAGATGTCAAAGACTAGTTTGAGGGAGATACAGAAACATAAAATATCTTACGAGCTTTGTAAACTTAAGAAAGATAAAACTGTCTTTAATAAGAATAACAAAACTGTGGGTAATTTAGTTTTACAGCCATATACAGAAAGAGAAGGAGAGAGCTGGGCGTGGTGGTGCTCGCTTGTAATCCCAATACTTGGGAGACTGAGACCGGAGGATCCGGGTTCATGGCCAGCTTCAGCTACTTAGTGAGGCCCTCCGCAACTTAGTGAGACGCTGTTTCAAAATTAAGAACAAAATATAGGACTGAGGGTGTAGCTTGGAGGTAGAATGCCCCTGGGTTCAATCCCTAGTACCACAAAAAAAAAAAAAAAGAAAGAGGAGGAGAGATGTGTTGCCGTTTGGATCTAGAATGCTCCTCAGAGGCCCATGTGTTAAAGGCTTGGTCCCTAGCCTGAGGAGCTCGTGGGAAGTGGTGGGGTTTCTGAGAGGTGGGGACTAGTGAGAGGTCTTATGTCATTGAGGGTGTGCCTTCGAAGGAGATTATGGAATCCTGGTTTGGTCCTCTTACTCCTTGTCCCAGCCACGAGGCGAGCGCCTCACTCCATCTTGTGTTTCCCGCCATTATACGCTGCCTCGCCACAGGCCCCAAAGAAACAGAGCCAACCGATTATGGACTGACACCTCTGAACTGTGTGCTGAAATAAACCTTCCCACGTCACAAGTTAATCATCTCAGGTGTTTGTTAGTAGCTGGAGGCTGACCAACACAGACGGGATGAGGGAAGAAGAAAACACGAAGAATGTTCTAGAAGGGGGAGGGCAGGGAGGTGGTAGAGAGATGGCGGACACTGTGCAGAGAGAAACTCTTAACCCTCTAGATTTTTTTTCTTTTGTGCAGTGGATTCTGTGGATGACCCTCTCATATTCTTTGGACCTCTCAGGTACAAAAACAAAAATTTTTACCTGCATCTTCTTTTGGATAGATGCTGTATATCCTAAAAGCGCCCTCCCTTAAACCCTGTCTCTCTGCACCTGGGGGCTTTATTTGGCTTCTGGAGTATCCTCAGCCTGTGCTAGAGCTTTCTAGAAGCACCAGGGACTTAGTCCTGAGAGAGTCCTTCGACTCTTTTGTGTGTGTGTGTGTGTGTGTGTGTGTGTGTGTGCCTGTTACTGGGGATTGAACCCAGGAACGTTCTACTTCTGAGTTATACTCCCAACCTGATTTTATTTTTTAAATTTATTTTTATTTATTTATTTTTTTACGGTACCAGGGATTGAACCCAGGGGCATTTGACCTCCGAGCTACACCCCCAGCCCTATTTTTTATTCTTTATTTTGAAACAGGGTCTCACTAAGTTGCAGAGGGCCTCACTAAGCTGAGGCTGGCCAAGAACCCAGATCCTCCTGTCTCAGCCTCCCAAGTACTGGGATTACAAGAGTGTGCCACCACGCCCGGCTTTTATTTATTTTTTTTATTTTGAAACAGGGTCTCCCTAAGTTGCTCAGGGTCTCGCTAAGTTACTGATGCTGGTCTCAAATCTGCTATCCTCCTCTCTTAGCCTCCCAAATACTGGGATTACAGGCACTGTGCCTGACTAGGACAGAGTCTTTCGCAGTGATGAATGGGAGTGTGGGTGGACAAACACCCCAGCCTCCCCTCCTCCTGCGGGGACGATTCTGAGGCAGTTCTACTCAGTCTACACAAGGTCCCCAACAGGACTGAGCCCTGGCTGCCCAGGTGGTCACACACTCCCTCCTGGGGACATTACTGGCTCTCCTTCCTTCTGATTCACACTTCCTCCACATTCAGACTCATTCCCCAAATAAACAGCTCACTCCCCAAACCATTGTCTTGGGATCTGTTTGGGGGTGAGGAACCCAAACTAAGACCTTTTGTATTTCTTTATTTAATGCTCCTCATAGCCCTGCATAAATTCTCAGATGCAGCTGTTGGGGAGGAAAAATAAAATTTCTTTTCCTCACTCATCACTAGGTTCATGGCTGAGGTGCCTATAAAAAAAGAAAGGCATATAAATTTAATAGAAGTTTTATCTGGCATGGAAACTTTCAAGGACGTGAAGCCCCCCCAAGTTAAACTTGTATATTTTTATGTTAAGTTTGAGAAGAGTACACAGTTGCAGGGAAATAAAATTGGACAAAGAGTGCGATTTATTGGTAATAAACTGGGGTAGACTTAGCAAAACCTGTTTGTTCAGATTTTTTTTGTGTGTGTGGTCCTGGGGATTGAACCCAGGGGCATTCTACCTCTGAGCTGCACCCCCAGCCCTATTTTTTTTTTAAATTTTGAAACAGGGTCTTGCTAAGTTACTATGGCTGGCTTCTGACCTGCAATCCTCCTGTCTCAGCTTCCCAAGTACTGGGATTCCAGACATGTGCCAACATGCCTGGCTTGTTCAGATTTTTCTCTGCATCCCTGTATCTTCAGAGATAAGGAGGCTCCTGTCCTCTAGGTGTAAACAGGGCACCTCTGGGATCAGGGTCATGTTACCTGCTGCAGGGGAAGGTGAGACAGTCCTAGGTATCATCATCTACTTCAGGAGAGTAGGGTGGGGAGGGAGGGAACTTCCCACTTCTGCCATCTTCTCAAATGCCACAGTGCCATATTTGGGGGAACATGTCCTAAGCCCCACCTTAGCCAAGATCTCTGTCAGCAAATCAGTTAGGGCACAGCAGAAATCTGCTTGACCATCGGTCAGAACAACAACAACAAGAACCAAGGAGAAGATCAAAGGGGAGTTTAATAACAACAACAGGGCTGGGGGTGTAGCTGGGAGGTACAATGCCCCTGGGTTCAATCCCTGTTACCACACACACACACACACACACACACAATAACAACCCCACACCCTCCCCACCTGACATGTGTGTGTGTGGTACTGGGAATGGAACCCAGGGGCATTCTACCTCCAAGCAACACCCCCAGCCCTATTTTATTATTATTATTATTATTATTATTATTACTACAGTACTGGGGATTGAACCCAGGGGTGTTCTACCTCCGAGCTACACCCCCAGCCCTATTTTTTATTCTTTATTTTGAAACAGGGTCTCACTAAGTTGCGGAGGGCCTCACTAAGTAGCTGAGGCTGGCCACGAACCCGGATCCTCTGGTCTCAGCCTCCCAAGTACTGGGATTACAAGCGTGCACCACCACGCCCGGCTGCATCTTTCTTTTTCATCTTATAATTTGGATATGCACGCATCCAAAATTGCACATGCCAGAGAAGCAGGATTTCTTTCTTTATTGTCATAATTTATTAGCTCAGTTCATGTGCCTCCCACTGGAGCTCCATCAGAGGTCCACTACTCTTTGAACTTACTGCTTGGGCAACGTCCCGCGTTCTCTTGGCCTGTGGGTGACCCATGATGCTGTCCCGATTTTCGGTGCCCTGAGCTCCTTGGTCTCTGTAGTCGAGGGGTGCAGACCTTCACACAGCCGTGAGAGGACATGGTCACGTGCAGTGACTTCCCTTGAGATTGGACTTGGTTTTGTAGTTGACAATGTACTTCCATACAAGCTACTCGCTTGGGTCGAGTCACAACCTCTGAAGTAGTCAGGGCATGTTGCTCTCTTCTCTAGTCTAAGAAAGAGGAGGTTTGGAGATGGTAATTTTATTTTTTTTGAAGTACTGGGGATTGAAACCCGAGGCTTTTTACCTCCAAGTTACACCCCCTCCCCAGCTAGCTAGCTTCCTTCCTTCCTTCCTTCCTTTCTTTCTGAAATAGAATTGTGCTAAGTTGCTGAGGGTCTCACTAAGTTACTGAGGCTGGCCTCCAACCTGTGATCCTCCGGTCTCAGCCTCCCAAGAACTAGGATTACAGGCATGCGCCACTGTGCCCGGCTGATGGTAAATAAATTTGTCTGATGTCACAAAACAAGGCAGTATCAATGATTCACGTATACACCAGGCATTCAATGGTTATTGCAGTTCAGGTAACGCAAACCAATCTTTTCTCAGCCTGTAAAAGGCTCTGTCCCCTTATTGCCATCCAAACATTTTGTTGTTGTTGTTGTTAAATGGTTGACACTTTTTTTTTATTAAGCATATTCATGAAGTCCTCAGTTTTTGAATCCTTATCTCCAAACTGGACAGAAGTAAATCACCTCTACCTCTTGGTCAGCAGCAGAATTCCAGAGAATTCTAGATAGGGTGTAGGAGGAGGCCAGAGCTTCCTGGATCTTCCAACAGGCAAGACCCAACCCCTAGCCCTCCTCCTGTCCCATCCAGGGGCCCGCGGGTGCCCCAATTCTTTCAAGTCCCCTGGTCTGGTGGGAGCCTGGCTCTCTGGCCCACTCAGAAGAAACACCCCTTCCAGGAAATCCTCCCCTGGCCTCCCCTGGCCTTCTAACAACCAGCGTTTATGGCTGCAGCACTGCAGCTGGGACCCATAAGGCCTGAATGAACGTGTGTCCACACCGCGGAGTCGGCTTTGGTCAGGAATGTACTAAACACTTCATAAATTAAGTCCCTGGCTGTCAAGCTACCTCTGATATCAGATTAGTCATCACCAACCATTCCCTTTTAAAACCCCGGGGGACAGATACGCTAGGGATTTTCTTTTCTTTTTTTTTCTCCCCCCTCCTTTTTTTTTAATGGAAAATGTGTGCAGAGGAACACGCGCCCGCCCCGCCCGCACTGCATGATGCAGATGTGTGGGATGGCCATTCCTCCCGCTTTCCCAGCTCTGCAGCCTTGCTGTGCCTTGTCAACAGGTCCTGTGGGCACGGTGGCTTTTGCTGATGTGCTGGAGGCTGGAAAAGCCCCTGCTTGCTTTGGGTTCTTGTGTGTGTGTCTGCAAGGCCATCCACATTTGTATACTTATACTCTGGTCCTTCCAGTAATCTTAAGAGGAAGGTCCCACTGTGACCCCCAGTTGATGGTTGAGGAAGCTCAAGTACTTGAATTCCTTATCCAAGGTCAGCTGGTGTGGTGGTGCACGCCGGTGATCCCAGGATTTGGGAGGCTGAGACAGGAGGATTGCAGGTTCAAGGCCAGCTTCAGCAATTTAGTGAGACCCTCAGCCACTTAGTGAGACCCTGTTTCAAAAAATAAAAAACAAAAAGGGCTGGAGATGTAACTCTGAGGTAGAATAAATACTCCTGGGTTCAATGGTCAGTACCATAAAAAAACCAAACCAACCAACCAAACAAACAAACAAACAAACAAACCCAACTCATCTAAGGTCACTTAACTAGTTCACAGCAGAGGTGGGCTTCATGAATTCCGCTAGTGCCCTAACCTCCCTCTCCAAGCTCTGCCCCAGCTGTCGGACTCCTCAGAGGATGCTGCAGCCACAGTGGGCAGGAGATGCTGGGGCCGGGGTGTTAACCTCAGTCTTCAAATGCGACGCATCCATTTATTAATGCAGGATCTATGGCTTTAGAGGGTCTCAAACCATTTCTTTTAACAGCAGTTTCTTCTACTATATTAAACCATATTTTATTTTATTTTAGTTTTTTAATACTTTTATTGGGAGATTGTAATTATGCACGCGGCGCTTGGTGCGTTTCCCTCGGCATCCCGCCCCGCCCCCTCCTTCTCGCTCCCTGTACATGTTAGTGAGATCGGTGGTGATGCCTTCAGAGATGGACGGAGCATTATTTGAACTGTGTGATAGTTAATCTAGGTTGTCAACTTGACCTGATCATGACACACCCAAGATTATGTGATTTTGGGTGTGTAACAGCAGATTAAACAGAAAGCCCTGCCCTGAATGTAAGCAGCAGGATTCTGATAGGTGTGGACTTAGATAAAAGAGGGAGAAGCCGCGTAGAGTGTGTGCGACTCTTTCCGAGGAAAAACGCATCTGCTCTCGCCTGAGATCGTAGGCCGCCGGCTTCGCCTTTCTCTGAAGAGCTTCTTGATCTTCTCGGCCTCCAGCTCTTGGAACTGAAACTCCACCATCGTTTCTCCGAAGAGCTTCCTGATCTTCACATCTTGGACTGGGACTGAATTAGTGGTTGCTCCGATCCTAATGTCAGGGTGCGCTCAATAGCTCCACCAGAGGGTCCTAAGAGTTCCCCAGCCTGGATGGGAAACTCACCTCAGGGTCCCAGGGTCCTTGGGTCTGTGTAGAAAAGAATTTCAACACTCGCCAGTCAGAGAAAAAGTCAGAGGTTTAATTCAAGGAAAAGGAATAACACGTTAGGGAAAACGCGGGCCACCTCAAGAAGTGAGAGCAGCAGCCCCAAATTCTTGCAGTCTCTTTTTATAGTCACTGGAAATGGGGAGGGGGTTGGTTAGAGGTACTCGGCGGGAAAATGCTTTTTTTTTAAAATTTTCATCAGAATGTTAATTTTAGGGACAGGTCTTTTGGGGGCAGAGAGGAGTGGAGCCAGGAAGTCTGCTGGCCAGCAGGTAGCCAGCTGAGTATAACAACAGGTGTGATCTTCGGTGGAAGGTGAAGTTCTTTCTCTTCTAAAAAGTTCTTTTTCTTCAGGACTGGGTGGCCAGCTGAGTGTGACAACAGGTGTGATTTTTCGGAGTTTCGGTGGAAGAGGAAGCTCTTTCTTTTCCAAAATTAATCACCTCCGGAATTTCTCAGGGCTTTTTGATGTGAAGCTAGCCCATTGTGTTTTTAGAGATAGGGGTTTTGCTGCTTCTTGGCATGTCCTAAGCAAGGCAAGCTTAGGACTTTAGATTTACTCCTTTCCTTCCCATCTTGTCTCCTTTCTACCTAAAATTTTACTACTTCTACTCTACCTTATCACTAAGACTCCAGCTCTTAGACCGTTCGACCAGCTACTGGTTCCTCTGACTCTCCACGTGCAATCAGAACCTGGGACTACATTGCTTCAAACTGTAAGCCCATCTGATAAATTCCTTTTTTTCAAATATACTCATTCTGTGTATTCTGTTAATCTAAAGAACCCTGTCCAATACAAACTGTTTCCTTCTCCAATCCTCTTTTTTCCCTTCCGCATCTCCCTCTCCCAATTCCCTTCCACTGTGCTGCTGGTCTCTCCTCATTCATCCGAAGCCCCTTTTCTTTCCTATTTTCTCTCTAGCTTCCACATATGAGAGAAAAATATGGACCCTTGACTTTCTGAGACTGGCTGATCTCACTTAGCATGATATTCTCTAGTTCCATCCATCTTCCTGCCAATGACATAATTTTGTTCTTCTTTATGGCTGAGTAATATTAATTACAGGTTAAGAACCACTAACCCCCAATTCCCCAATCTGAATTATTCCAAAATGCAAAACATTTTAGCACTGATGTGATGCTTAAAAACTTTAGGATTTGGGACCATTTTGAATTGTGGATTTTCAGATGAGTGATGCTCACCTGGTGAAATCTATTCGAATATTCAAAATCCTGAAATATTTCTAGTTCCAAACATTTCAGATAAGGAACTCTTAACCTATAATTACATATTCCAAAATAAAAAGTGTGTCCCTATACACATGTATTCTAATATAGAAAGTATTTTCTTTTTGCGGTACTGGGGATTGAAAGTCTATCTCCGAGCTACACCCCCGGCCCTAATTTTATTCTTTATTTTGAAACATAGTCTCACCAAGTTGCAGAGGGCCTCACTAAGTAGCTGAGGCTGGCCGCGAACCTATGGTCTTCCTGTCTCAGCCTCCCAAGTACTGGGATTACAAGTGTGCGCCACCACGCCCAGCTCCTCCACAGGTTTTTTTTTTTTTTTTTTTTTTTGCGGTACCGGGGATTGAACGCAGGGCGTTCTACCTCCGCGCTACGTCCCCGACCCTATTTTTTATGCTTTATTTTGAAACCGGGTCTCATGAAGTTGCAGAGGGCCTCACTAAGGAGAGAAAGAGAGAGAGAGAGGGAGAGAGAGACCAAGAGCTGAGGCTGGCGGCGAACCCGGATCCTCCGGTCTCTGCCTCCCAAAGTACTGGGATTACAAGCGTGGGCCACCACGCCCGGCCCCGCAGGTTTTATCTCAGTAGAGCCTGTTCTGCCCTCGAGCCGGCTCCTCTTTTCTCTCCCTTTCCTCACCGGCCTTTAGTGGACATCTTCAGATCGCCATTTTTCCAGGTATATTTAGGAGGTGCTGGTGTTGCATAGAAAGAGGGACAAAGAAGGGTGACCAGGGCAGCAGCAGTTAGCTTCCCTCTCTTTACTGGAAACACTTAGCTCTGATTACACATTTGCAGGAATCTCAATGCATGAGAGTTAATTAAATGAGAGTAAAGGTGAGAGTGAGGTGCGACTCCCAGGACCGTGGAGTGTTTTTGTATCTGTTTAGAACCACGTGTGGAAAAGCGACAGTCAAAGAAAATATATGTTAGTAATTCCAGTGTCCTGTGTTCCTACGAAGGGGTATATACTAAGAAATACACAGTTAGAGGTACGCTTGGCTTATTGACAGCTGTTCTTAAAATGTAGTAACATCGAATTCCCCAGGATTCTTTCGCCTGCAAATGAGAGGAACATAAATTAACTTGGATAGAAAAGGAAATTTATTGACTTTCACAAGCAGGAAACAGAGATTGATCTAGCCTGAGCACAGTGAAGACCAGAGGCTCAAACGTCCTCTCTCTCCCTCTCTCTCTCTCTCTCTCTCTCTCTCTCTCTCCAGATGGACAACTGGCACATTACACTAAGTTAGCAGATCACCAATTACCTGAATTCCCAATCTCAAGATTCCCAAACCAAAGGCAGGTGTGGTGGCACACACCTGTAATCCCAGTACTTGGGAGGCTGAGACAGGAGGATCGCAGGTTTGAGACTAGCCTCAGCAATGCAGTGAGACCCTTGGCAACTTAGCAAGACCCTGTTTCAAAATGAAAAAATAAGCCAGAAATATCGGCGCATGCCCGTAATCTCAGTACTTAGGAGGGTGAGGCTGGAGGATCGCAGGTTTGAGACCAGCCTCAGCATCTTAGCGAGACCCTGTTTCAAAATAAAACATAAAATGGGCTGTGGGTGTAGTTTAGAGCTAGAATACCCCTGGGTTCAATCCCCAGTACCACAAGGTGGGAAAAAACATTCAAAACTAAGAATTACCTTCTTGTTAGCTCCAATAGTGAAGGCTTGTTGAGTGTCTGATTGGCTTGGATTGAGCCACATTCCTGGTTCTTTTTTTTTTTTTTTCACTACTGGGAATTGAACCCAGGGGCATTCTACCTCCGAGCTACACCCCCGGCCCTATTTTTTATTCGTTTATTTTGAAACCAGGTCTCATGAAGTTGTGGAGGGCCTCACTAAGTAGCTGAGGCTGGCCACGAACCCGGATCCTTCTGTCTCCACCTCCCAAGTACTGGGATTACAAGCGTGCACCACCATGTCCGGCACATACCTGGTTCTGAATCCATCTCTAGAGCTGATGGTTGCCTGATCGAACAACCTAGGTCACACGCTTGCCCCCAGGAAAGGGCAGTGGGTACCATGATTTCAATCCCATTAGGAGCACAACCAATAGGAAATGGATTGTTTCCCAAAGGAAAGGAAGCAGCAGCGTATATTCACATCTATGTATAGACACCCAGCGACTTGAGGGGCCAAGATCCCAAGTTCTTCATTCATTGATTTACTTGTTCATCCATACATCTTTATGGGTGTCTCTAAGGTCCCAGGCTCTGCTCTGGCCTCTGAGATCCAGTCTATGTTTCAGCATCCATATTCATTTTTCTAGAGATTCTGGTAGAAAGTGTCACACACTGGGTGGTTTATACAACAGAAATATTTTGTCTCCCAGTGCTGGAGGTCAGATGTCCAAGATCAAGGAGGCAGCAGGATTGGTCCCTCCGGAGGCTGTGAGGGGGAATCTGCCCAGGCGGCTCTTCTGACTCCTGCTGGCTTTCTGCCGGTGGTCGGTACCCCTGGGCTTGTAGAAGCATCTCCTGGCTCTCCGCCTTCATCGCCACATGCTGTTCTCCTACTGTGTGTGTCTGTCTCCAAATGGGCCCTTTTTATAGGGAAATGAGTCAGTGTGGATTAGGACTCATCCTAATCGCCACATTTTTAACTTTAGTACCTCTGTGATGACCCTGTTTCCCAAAAGGGTGTCATCGTGAGGTGCTAGGGTTAGAACTTTGACATGGAAGTTTAGAGAACAGAGTTCAACCATAATGGTGTCCTACGCAGGGAGGGGGTCAAATCAGTTTATGGGGAGTGCAGTGGAAGCATTTGGATGCAGCTCAGGATCAAAGTCCTGACACTTTTTTCTTGGTAATCCCAGTATGTGGGAGGCTGAGGCAGGAGGATCACAGGTTCAAGGCCAGCCTCAGCAACTTAGCAAGACCCTCAGCAACCTAGCAAGACCCTGTTTCAAAGCAAAAAAACAAAAAGTACTGGAGGTGTAGTTTGGAGGTAGAGTACCTCTGAGATGCAGGATGATTCTTTGTCTTCTCTTTCTATGCCGAAACGTAGGACGTAAATCTCCCCCTGAGGAAAGTGACTCTCCTGTGCCGGAAAGAGGAGTGACTCTTGTTATCAAAGACAGCAGACTGATACCAAGAAGACTTTGCATCGACAGTTCTTACTAAAACAGCCCTCATCTCCCATTACTCGCCCCCTAGATTTCCTAGCTACTTCCTCATAATTGATCATCCCTTGAAGCCCAAGCCCTCTTTCCTTTGTTAAAAGGGTATCTAAGCCCCCAAGCCTAACCACTACTTGGCATTTCATTTCTTTTCTGTGAACTCTCATGCTTATAACTATGAATAAAACTTGTGTCCCTTTTCTCCTGTTAATCTTTTTGTTAGTTTCATCTGCAATCCCCCAGGAATTGAACATAAGCGGTTAGAGGAAGAGTTGGAACCAAACAAGCCTTTCTTAAGTGCCTTTATGCCAAGAACTTTGCAAAGTTAGAGCTGAGGGTTATCAGAGAGTTAACCCCACTAAAAAGACGCACTTGAGGGGAGGCAAGGCAGGTGATTGGTGGAAGTGGCGAGGAGGAAATGCACTTTCCAATCCACCGATCAAGTTCACCAATGGTTAAGGGGACAACTCCTTTATCCACAATTTTGGGGGGGCTTTATTTGTAGATTTTACACCTTTTGCATTTTTTTCTTCCAGTGTATTTTTTTATGATTGAAGATGGAGAGCCAGTTCAGGGGACACAGGGTTTGAGGTATCGTGGGTGGTGGAGGCTCTATATAAAATGTGGTCTCTTAGCCAGGTGTGGTGGCGCACGCCTATAAGCCCAGTCCGTGGGAGGCTGAGACAGGAGGATTGCAGGTTCGAGGCCAGCCTCAGCAACTTAGTGAGATTCTGTTTCAAATAAAAATTTAAAAAAATAGGGCTGGGGGTGTAGGTTAGAGGTAGAATGCCTCTGGGTCCTCTGGGTTCAACCCCCAGTATGACAAACAAACAAACAAACAAATAAATAAATAAATAAATAAATAAATAAAAGTGAAGACTCTTGTGGAATCCTTTGCAGGTTCCTATAGGACCTGCCCGGGAGAGCATTTGGTCTGTGGATGAGTTAGGAAGTGTCCATGCAGCCCCAGGAATGAGTTTACCATGCCCCGACTTTTTCTCTAAGAAGTCGCCCCCTCTCAACCCCATCCTGTACAACTGGGAAGGCTCTTGTTTCAGATTCTACTACCAATGCTCAGGAGGGTGTCTCTGTCTCCCACCTGTGTTAGCACCTCTTCTTTCTCCAGAAGCTTCTGTGGCATCTGAGTCAACTGTCAGGAGGTCTGAGTTCGCCCCCTCGGCTGAGTCAGCCCAGCCCTGTCTGTCTCCCAGGCTGCTGTCCTGGCTGTGCCAGGTTTCTTGGTGGGAACCAGGCGTATAGCACTGAGGCGGGCTCTGACACTCACGGGACCTTGATATTGGTGCTGCTGAGCCTAAGTTTCATGCATTGTTCTACTCATCTTACAGGTTTTTTTTTTTAAATTGATCATCTGATTTGGCAAGCACTTTGCAAATAGTAACTGAGATCCTGTCCTCCTACTAATTGTAAAGGCAAGATTTTTTTTTTGTGTGTGTGTGGTACTGGGGATTGAACCTGAGCTATACCCTCAGCCCTTTTTATTCTTTGTTTTGAGCTGGGCATGGTGGTGCACACTTGTAATCCCAGTACTTGGGAGGCTGAGACAGGAGGATCCGGGTTCGTGGCCAGCCTCAGCTACTTAGTGAGGCCCTCCGCAACTTAGTAAGACCATGTTTCCAAATAAAGAATAAAAAATAGGGCTCAGAGTGTAGCTTGGAGGTAGAATGCCCCTGGATTCAATCCCCAGTACCGCAAAAGAATAAAAAAATAAATAAAAAAATAAAAAATTAAAAAAATATTCTTTGTTTTGAAACAGAGTCTCACTATGTTGCTGAGAGTCTCACTACATTGCTGAGGCTGGCCTCAAACCTGCAATCCTCTTGTCTTAGTCTCTCAAGTACTGGAATTACAGGTGTGTGCCACCGCACCTGACTGGCAAGATTCTAATGTCAAGAAGAAAGACTATTCCTTTTTTTTTTTTTTTTTGCAGTACCGGGGATTGAACGCAGGGGCGTTCTACCTCCGTGCTACGCCCCCGGCCCTATTTTTTATACTTTATTTTGAAACTGGGTCTCACGAAGTTGTGGAGGGCCTCACTAAGGAGAGAAAGAGAGAGAGAGAGAGAGAGAGAGAGAGAGAGAGAGAGAGTGAGCTGAGGCTGGCCGTGAACCCGGATCCTCCGGTCTCCGCCTCCCGAAGTACTGGGATTACAAGCGTGCGCCACCACGCCCAGCTCGAAGAAAGACTATTCCATTGTTGGGGAGACAACACTTTCCCTAAAATACTCCAAATTCAGATCCAGGTTCCTCTGAGCTATTGTCATGATGTTCAAGAGCGCAAGAGTAAGATGCTCCATGCAGGGACAGAAACCTGAACTAGACTTCTAACATCATCAGCATAGACCGTCACCCACGATAACGGAGTTGGGGAATCTTTTCTGCTACTGTGCGTGGCACCGAAAATGGTCAAATGTGCTCAGATGTTTTGTCTACTGTACCCCCTCCTTACCCCTGCTGGGGAAAGCGTAGTAGAATGCAGGCGAGTGTTATCGCTGGGTCAGATGGCATCTTTGCAAAGGAGGAAAACCAGAATACCATAGTATTACCTGCATACCCATGTTGAGAGCAGCGGAATTCACAATAGCCAAATTATGGAAACAACCTAGTGTCCATCAAGAGGCGAGTAGATGAAGAAAATGTGGTCTATACACACTACGGAGTTTTAGCCAGTCATAAAGAAGGACAAAATTATGTCATGTTTCAGGAAAATGGATGGAACCAGAGAATATTATGCTGAGATTAGCCAGTCTGAGAAAGTCAAGGGTCATGTGTTTTCTCTCATGTGGAAGTTAGAGAGAAAAAGGGAAACAAAAGGGACTTCAGATAAATGAAGAGAGAAGCCAGCAGAGAGTGGAAGGGGATTAGGGGAAGGAGGGGAGAAGGGGAAAAAGGAGGATCGAGGAAGGAAGAAGTTCAAATAATGCTATGTTCATATATGAAGGCATCCCTACCAAGCTCATTAACATGCATGAGAGGGGAGCGGGGTGGGGTGAGGAGGGACACAAGCGCTGTGTGCATGGATGTTTGTAGCACTTGGAACCTCACTATGATGTATAATCACAATGCACCAGTAAAAGTCTCAAGAAAATATAAAAAAGAATGCAGGTGACAGGAAGCAACATTTACCCTGGGAAAACCTGGGGTTAGCTCTCCTTTTTGAAAACAGGACATTTTAAACTTGAGTATTATTATTATTATTTGTTTGTGTGTGGTGCTGGGGATTGAACCCAGGGGCTTTACACCTCTGAGCAACACTCCCAGCCCATTTTATTTGTTAGTTTGAAACAGGGTCTTGCTAAGTTACCACACACTGGCCTCAAACCTTTGTTTCTCCTGTCTCAGCCTCCCAAGTACTGGGATTACAGGCATGTGACACCACACCCTACATACTTAGGTATGACTAATTACTTTTTTTTTTTGTGGTACCGGAGATTGAACGCAGGGGCATTCTACCTCCGCGCTCCACCCCCAGCCCTATTTTTTATACTTTATTTTGAAACCAGGTCTCACGAAGTTGCGGAGGGCCTCACTAAGTAGAGAGAGAGAGAGACAGGGAGAGAGAGAGAGAGAGAGAGAGAGTGAGAGAGCTGAGGCTGAGGCTGGCCGCGAACCCGGATCCTCCGGTCTCCGCCTCCCAAAGTACTGGGATTACAAGTGTGCACCACCACGCCCAGCTGACTAATTACTTTGTAATAAATTCCTAGTGTTGGATTAGCTTCTGGTTAAATATGGCATTAGTAAATTCTTCTGTGCTTTAACCAGGGTCTGCAGGAAGTGGCAGGATTTGCAAGAAGAGATTATTCTCGGGCTCCATGAAAGCCAGGAGTCCTTCGGGCAGACAGTTAGATCTTTTGGGATGACTGAGATAGGACTGTATTTGTACGTAGGTCCAACCTAGGTGGATTTGTAACATTCAGAGACCAACAGGTCCCCTAACATTCTGGTTCCCTGCAGCAGCACAGATCTGGTGACGAGATTGGCTTGTGTCCTGTTTCCCAAGAGACATTTAAACCAGCTGTCCAGGAATTCTTTCAAGACAGTCTTTCCAGTACTCAGAATAAACAACTCTTGCTTTCTGCTTTGCAGTGTACTTTGTGTCAAAGAGATTCTCAGTTAAGCATGAAAGGAAACCTGATTTGAAGTCCAGGCTCTGGCTCTGAAAACTTCTTTGAAATTGAGATTCCTCGGCTGGTAGACAAAGGGGCTGGATGCCTGCACAGGACTGATGGGTTCTGACTTTCTGTGATGCCGATGGTTTTTTTTTTTTTTTTTTTGTGGTACTGGGGATTGAACCCAGGGGCATTCTACCTCTGAGCTACACCCCCAGCCCTATTTTTTATTCTTTATTTTGAAACAGGGTCTCACTAAGTTGTGGAGGGCCTCACTAAGGCTGGCCGCGTACCCAGATCCTCCGGTCTCAGCCTCCCAAGTACTGAGATTACAAGTGTGTGCCATCACGCCCGGCTAATGCCGATGGTTTCATAGTATTTCTTGGGGGTTCACACGCTCCAGGCATTGCGTGGTTGTTTTAAGTGCTGGGCTGCTATGAGCTCTTTTATTCCACTCAGCAAACCCCCAATGAAGGTAGTACTTTCACCTTTATTTTTTATCCATTTATTTTGTGTATGTGTGTGTGTGTGTGTGTGTGTGTGTGTGTATGTGTGTTGCTGGGGATTGAACCCTGGGGATTGAACCCGAGCTACACCCCCAGCCCTATTTTTTTATTCTTTATTTTGAAACAGGGTTTCACTAAGTAGCTGAGGCTGGCCATGAACCCGGATCCTCGGTCTCAGCCTCCCAAGTACTGAGATCACAAGTGTGCACCACCACGCCCAGCTCTTTCATCTTTATTTTACAAGTGAGGAATCGAAGGTAAGAAGAGTCAGCCACCTCTTAGTTCATTTTGCAGAAATGGGATTCTCACCCTTGCCACTTGACTGTGGAGCCTTTCTTAATACTTGTTAAAAAAATAAATACTTGTTAAAAAAATAAATACTTGTTAAAGAAATATGTCGGGGGCGTCCCTCGGTCTCTCGGGGCCAGCCAGAGAGAGAGAGGGACGCGAGGCTGATGGGGGGGCAGGGCCGGACGGTTGGACAAAGAATCATACCTCCAACCGGGAGCATGTCGGGCATGGACTCGTTTATTAGAAAGCACATCTCTCTTTTATAGCACAGGAAGTTCGCAATGAGTAGGGTGTGGCAC
>PVJS01014329.1:0-21532 GCA_004027185.1 Glis glis
AGCTTCCTGATCTTCACGTCTTGGACTGGGACTGAATTAGTGGTTGCTCCGATCCTAAGACTCCAGCTCTTAGACCGTTCGACCAGCTACTGGTTCCTCTGACTCTCCACGTGCAGTCAGAACCTGGGACTACATTGCTTCAAACTGTAAGCCCATCTGATAAATCCCTTTTTTCAAATATACTCATTCTGTGTATTCTCTTAATCTAGAGAACCCTGTCCAATATAGAAGGCATCAAAATCATGGCCGCTGCTGACCCAATAAATATTGACTGGATACCTGGCCCTTATAGTTTGTTTGAAGAAAAGCTACTAAACTCTAGCAGAGAGAAGGTAGATATTTAGTAATTATTTCATCATGCAGTAACTAGAACATTCTGGTATGACACTGGGGACTGCATTCAGCAATGGTTCTAAACAAAGGATGGACTTTGGGATTCTTTGTAAAATGAGAATGACACTCTGCTGTACAAGACCTATTGGGTGGTACAAAAGAGTTAATATGTAAGAAAGCTCATTATGGTTCCAGGATAGCAGTGAGTACTGAGTGAAAGGGAGTCATAATGAATAAAGAAGGTAGAATTAGAGAAATGGAAGGAATAACTAGGAGGGTGAAAACAAAACTTATATAAAACCTGGAAATTGTATTGTGAAATAAGAAAAGATACTATCTTTGCCGTTGGGGGAATTTATAGTTTGTTAAATAAATGATTGCATACTGGTTGACAAGGAAAATAATAATGTCATATATAGGATAATATAGGAAAGGACCCCAACCTAAGTTTAGGGAATCAAGAAACACTCTCCCCAAAAGAAAATCTGAAGATTTAATTATTCCTTTGAATGGCCATGTTTTCTTCATTTCTGTGTGCCTTTTGATCTTTTGTTGAAAATTGGACATCTAAAAATAAGCCATTTTCCCCAATCTTTGCAGGCTGGATCTGTGCAGGGAAAGGTCTTCACCGCTTAGCATGTCTGAGCTCTAGAATCAACCTAATGTTAAGGTTTATGCTCTTCTCACACCTTCTCTGGGCATGTGTCTTTCCGAGGTCTGCATGTGTACTTGTTTCTGATTTCAAACTATATTGGCAGCTCCTTCTTTTGTGTGTGTGTGTGGTACTGGGGAATGAACCCAGGGGCATTCTACCTCTGAGCTCCACCCCCAGCTCTATTTTTTATTCTTTATTTTGAAACAGGGTCTCACTAAATTATGGAGGGCCTCACTAAGTAGCTGAGGCTCGCCATGAACCTGTGATCCTCCGGTCTCTGCCCCCCAAGTACTAGGATTACAAGTGTGCGCCACCATGCCTGGCTCGGCAGATCCTTTTAAGACTCTTAATTTCCTGGAGTCTCACCTCTATTACTTCATGTGGTCTTAGGTATTCTGTTACATTTCTTGATCAGTGATTCCCCTGCCCCAGTTATCTGTGATCTGCACCTTCCCTATAGGTATCAAGAGCCTATACCTCGACTGAAATCTGCGCTGTGCCACTTTTGTCTATCTGAGCTCCAAGTTTGGCAACACAGAGACCAATAGACAGATCCTTCAGGCAGCCAGTAGGCAGCTAAGAACTCTCCTCTGTGGGGCAAAGGCATATAAAAGCACCACCAAATTTTCTTTTGAATGTGGATTTCTCCTGTTTGGGCATTCACTTGGTTACTAAAGATCTCTAACTTATTTCCAGAATTCCTGTAAAGTTATTTTAGCCAATCTCTAAGTTTTTAATGTTCTGTGGGGGAACAGGGACTGCAGCTTCATAGGCCTCCATCTTTCTAATATTAGTGTCTGAGTAAATAACATTTTTACCCATATATTTTGTGTTCAAAGTCTCAATTTCTTTTTAGTATATCTTCTTTTCATGTATTCATTCATTCACCGATTATACATATGTGTGTATGTATATATGCATGCACATATTAAATGTGAATGTAGAATAGTGGACCAATTAGGGCAAATTCTGACTTGAGAGGAGTTGGAAATGACAAGGATAGAAAACTTTCCTAAGGAGCTTCATTATAAGGAAAAGCAGAGAACTGATACAGTAACTGATTGAAGATGTTAGTTAATTTTTTTCTCTTTTATGATGGGAGAATTAGAGTTTGTGTAGGCTGATGAAAACCATCCTCTAGAGATTGAAAAACTGATTACATTAGAGAGGAGATGAGGCAACATACCAGAATCATATTCTTGAAGAAGCAAAGAAAGATGACATTCACTAGATAATTGGAAGTGTTGGCCTTTGATATGAGTTTGGAGAGTTTATCCAATATAGCTGGAGGAAGGGTATAGCAAAAACACATCATGATTGGTGTAGGTAATTGTTGTATCATTTTGAATTTGTCTTATAAGAGTATCTGTTTTGCTAATGGAATTTTGAACTAGGAAATTTCAGCCCAAAGCCACCTCACTGACACCCGCAGAGCCCTGTAAAAGAGTAGAGATTTTCCAAACCAAGGACTCCCTGCATTACAACTGCTGCTTTGCCACTTCATGATTGTCACTGTCCTCAGGTGAGTTGTTAAACTTCACTTGACCATTGTGATGTGAGAGACACTAGAGAGCTACCTCACAGGATCATCATGAGAATTAAGTGAGATAATATTTTAAGTGCCTATTATAATACCTGGTATACATTAGCCACAATATAAATGTTTGTTAAGTAAAGACTACCTTGAAGAAATGCTAGTGGGAGGTATTGTTTCCCCTCTATCTTTCTATCCTCTATCTCAGAATGGAAAAGTGGGATTCAGGCATTTATCATTGGTAGAACAAGCACTTCTGAAAGTATAGCAACCAAATCAGTCTAGTGGCTTGCAATGTGAGTCTTTAAATGGCTTGATAATATTTCCATTATTATTAATAAAGTACTATACACATTAATATAATATTACCTACCAGCTAGAGAGTCCTGGGCAAAATATTTTACCTATATTTTCTAATCTATACCACTACCCTATGAGGCAACTATTATCCATAAATGAAGAAATTGAGATGAAGCAATGTAAATTCAAAGTCAAACACAATACACAGCCGAGGTTCAGATCTTATTCAGCCTAACTCCAAAGTTTTAATCATTCACTAACCTGTACTTTCTCAATTTAAAGCTCAGTTTGGAAACACTGAGAAGTTTTTAATACCCTTCTATCATCACACAATATGGCCAGAGCCAATTGGGATTGTATGGACACAATGCACAAAGATAAGTTTATCTTGAAGGTTTTTAGCTATAGGACAATCAGTTTTGATTTAAAAAGTAATACACTGAGAATCAGCCAAATTTGGAGGGGGCGGATCTCTCTTAACATATTAGAAAGGTGTGATCTTTGGAAAAATAGTATCACTAACAAGATACTGGGGACCAATTAAATGGTCAAGACTCATAATATTGGAAGGACTAAGCTTGTCCCTATTTCATGGATCACTAATCCATATTGGGCAGGTTTAATTAGAGAAGAGTCAAATGATTTCTAGTTGCCTTTCTACATCATTTTAACTACTTTTAAATGTCCAGACTGTAATAAAATCAGGTTTGAACCAATGCTATAGCCATTCTCATGTGCCCTTTGCTTATTTCCCAGAGAAGTATGAGTGATCTCATTAGCTATTCCCGAGGTGACAGATCAATATCACACACATTTAAGCCTTGCACTTCTAAATTCTCAGTATAATTAGCCACTCAGATTATACATTATTAAACTTCATTTTCACTGATTGTCTTTTTAAGATTAAGGTATTAAATATCATATTTAAATATAGTAGTTTAATACCACTTGGTGGCTAACATTTCAAAAGCAATTTAATGCCTTTATATTTACCTAAGGAACATGCAAGTAAGTCAGCTGGATAAAACTGTAGATATGGGGGAAAAAGACTTCACCAACTGGATCCCTAAAATAAATGGTGGATACAATATAAACTAAAATGCTAATGTCATTCCATGAAAAATTATAGAATTCAATATCTATACTCTCTTTATCTTACTACTTTCAAAGTTTCTGAAACATCAAGTGTGCTCTTACCTTAAGACTTTTGCCAGTATTTTATTAATCCTTGAGTGGAAAAATGTATGCATTTGTTTTAAGTATAGTTTATGATTTAGTATTTATAGTAAGATACTAAGTTTAGGCAATTGGAAAAAGTTTGACTTACTTTTTTTTACTAATTAATAATAACCACTATGTATTTTGGCATTTTATTACCATAGAATATACCTAGAACTTTTTATTGAAAGTCATGTTATGTTCAATATTTATCTAGAAATACAGCTTGACCAATATTTATTATATTTTCACATTTTTCTTTTCCTCTAATGGACATCAAATGCCAGATTTTTGGTTCTGACCAAAGTCAGAATTATATGAATTGTTTTCCATATTTCAATCTACCTTAATGAAGGAATAAGAAGCAGAACAGAGAGGAATGAGAAAGAAGTAGGGAAAGAGAAAATAAACTATATTTTTCTGAATGCAATTTTAAAAATAAAAAAGTACTTCTGTTGTGTTACATTAAAACCAGGAAACTGAAGAAGTAAAATATGTGTTTCTTCTTTCCAAAGCAATTCTAATAAGAAGGAAGAACTGGATATTGCGAAATAATGAATGAAAGTTATAAGAAGTTTATATGTGGAAGGATAAGTATTTACTATCCATGTTATTGTTGTTTTGTCTTCAGTTCTTTTAGTTTTAATAATAAAATGAAAATAAAGCTTTATGTGCATTAGCAATGGAAGTTATAGGAATATCAAAATTCTGGGGGTAAGGAGAAGGAAATAAAAGTGAGTATAACATATTAGCTTGTATTAAAACAAAGAGATATGGAGGCAAATAATGTGTTGTTAAGTGCATATTAAATAAGACCACATAGTCCATCTAACCTTTAGAATATGATGCATTTTTATATGAGGTTGCTAAGAAAAATGTCTACTTCCTTTTGTATCACACCACTGGATTATTTTTGCAATCCAGAATATACCTGACATGTTTGGGGTAGTTTATCCTTATAAAATAGAAAAAGAATTTTTATTTTCCACCATCATAGCAAATATTGGATTACAGCTTCATTAATATATTTGTGTTTGTTTTTGAAAAGTTATTTTCATGCAATTTTTATGTCATATAAGAGATGGCTAGAAGCAGTTTCTTATTTCACCCATATTGTATTTGAAATTTGTAATACCAGAAATCCAGTCTAATGTCTTAAACAATCAAGTTAAATATGCCAGGGGACTTTTTAATACGCTGCACTGATGAAACAAGTGTATTGAATTTATTCAACCATGAAAGAGCCTTTGATTTTCATACACCTCGACTGCTCTGTAGGTGTTGACCATAAGAAGAATCAAAAATAGAAAATGAAATGCGATTATCTCTTGATGAATTGAAATTACTTTAATAGATATTGAATGGAGGAAATTTGTATTAATAGTTAGAATCAAGCTTTCAGTTTTCTCTTTGAGTAGTATCCAATAAATGCTCCTGAAGTGTGATAATATTCTTATAGATATCTGAAAAGCAGCATACTGAAAAGGGGAATTATTCCTTCCTTGTGTTTGTCCCATTAAGGGGAATGTGAATTGTATGGCAGGGAAACTCATAAATAACCATGCCAATTATGTTGGTTTTTTTTTTCTGAAAACTGTGTCTACAGTTGCATACCTTGTATTTGTCAATAAGTTAAGTGTAAAGATGCAGAAAGTGATAAATTATAAGATTTTAAAATTATTTTGAAGCTGAAGCTTAACAAAGGATTGCTAAAAATGCTTAAAGGGGAAAAACATATAATTCAACCGGATAAGACATGATTATACTATGCTTAAGCCATTGTCAGTGTATGGAAAAATATGGGGAAGTTTGAAAAAGCCTGATAATTAGAGTGTCACGTCGTTAAGCAGCCTGTAATATTCATTTTCCTGTTTCTTGGACAGATGCAAAATTCTATAGTGTTGGAACTGAATGTCAAAAAAAGTTCTGTCAGTGCTCATATACCATATACAGAGGTTTTTTTTTTTAAAGATGAATTATTACATCTTCATGTTTTGTTTCTCTGCCTTCACAGTTATTTCACACATGCTTTTTATGAGTAGCTGTAAATGATGAAGCATGGAAATTTCACAGGGCTCACTAAGAAGTGTGAAATCAAGTTTGAGTTGTTGAACATTGTTAATTTATTTGTATCATTGGTAAGGTAGGACAACGCAATTAAGATAAAAACATATATCAAGCAAACAGAGGTGGTGTAAACAGAATCTATCAAGCCTTATTGAAACCCATCTATCTTCCATCCTCATGTACATATAAATTTTTTGGATTAAATCTAATGCATAAGCAAAGACAAGCAATACAACTAAGAACCTATGTCTGCAGAAAGTTTACACTCTAGTTACACACAGAGAAGCTCCAAGGTAAACTAGGGGGAAAGCAATTCTCCAAACAGAGCAAAGTTTCAACAATTCCACCATTAAACATGAAGTCTCTTAAACCTCTCTGTCCTCATCAGTTCATACTGCTGAAAAACTGACTTTCTCTCAAATATTATTAATGTGTATTAATTTAACGCTAATTCTAATATATTGTGACATATTATATACACATTTTTAAATATATGTTCTTCTCAGCCGGGCATGGTGGCGCACGCTTGTAATCCCAGTACTTTGGGAGGCGGAGACCCGAGGATCTGGGTTCGCGACCAGCCTCAGCTCTCTCTCTCTCTCTCTCTATGTCTCTCTCTCTCCCTCTCTCTCTCTCTCTCTCTCTCTCTCTCTCTCTACCTAGTGAGGCCCTCCACAACTTCGTGAGACCCAGTTTCAAAATAAAGTATAAAACAATAGGGCTGGGGGTGTAGCGCGGAGGTAGAACACCCCTGGGTTAAATCCCCGGTACCGCAAAAAAAAAAATTATGTTCTTCTCTGAGGATTGAAATAAAGAAACTTCTTCATTAAATTAATTTTCCAATAGTGATTTTGCAGGTTTGTAGTATCACTGTAATATAACTGTCCATAGTACAGGGATTTTATATTTTGTTTTTCTTGATACTTTTCTGTTAGAACAAAATTCTTACTGAATATAAGAGTATGATAAACATCTGATGAATATTATTTTTTCTTTTGTCTTCTTCTGATTTTATTTCCATGAATGTCTTTCCTAACATTATATTTATTTAGAAGATGGAAAGACTTCTCATGCTCTTGGATAGACAGAATAAATATAATCAAAATGGCCATCCTACCAAAAGCAGCCTATATACTCAATTCAATCCCTATTAAAATATCAGCATCATTCTTCACAGATGTAGAGAAATCAGTCATAAAATTCATATGGAAAACAAACAAAATACCCAGAATATCCAAAGCAATTCTCAGCAATAACAATCATGCAGGAGGCATCACATCACAATACCTGGCTTCAAATTATATTATAAAGTGATAATAACAAAAACAACATGGTATTGACACAAAACCAGACATATAGACCAATGGAACAGAAAAGAAGACTCAGAAACAAAGCCACATATTTATAACCAGTTGATTTTTTATTACATTGCCAAAAGCATACACTGGAGAAAAGACAGTATTTTCAAAGAATGGTGTTGGAAAAACTGGTTATCTATATATAGAAGAACAAAATTAAGTTTCAACTTCTCACTCTGCACAAGAGTCAACTCAAGATGAATCAAATACCTAGAAATTAGACCAGAAATTTTGAAACTACTAGAAGATAGCATAGGACCAACACTTCAACATATAGGTATGGGTAGAAACTTCCTCAATAAGACCTCAAAATCTCAGGAAATTAAAACAAGAATTAATAAATGAGACAGCATTAAATTAAAAAGCTTCTATGCAGAAGAGGAAATCATCAAGAGTCTAAAGAGAGAGCCTATAGAAAGGGAGATCATTGCCACCTACTCTCTGATAAAGGACTAATATCTAGAATACCCAAAGAGCTTAATAAACTTAACACTAAAAATAACCCAGTCAAAAAAGGGGCTACTGAACTGAATAGACACTTCTAAAAGGAAGAAAGAAATAAAAATGGCCAATAAATATGTGAAAAAATGTTCAACATCATTAGCAATCAGGGAAATGCAAATAAAATCTATAATGAGATTTCATCTAATTCCAGTTAGAATAGCAATCATCAAGAAGACAAACAATAATAAATGCTGATGACAATTTGGGGAAATAGAAACTCTAATATACTGTTGGTGGGATTGCAAACTAGTACAGCTACTATGGAGGTCAGTGTGGAGGTATCTCAGAAGTTTTTGAATGGAACCACCATATAACCCAGCGATAGTGCTCCTGGGTATCTTTATGAAGGAATTGAAATCAGAATATTATAGTGATACTTGGATATCCATGTTCATAGCAGCACAATTCAAATAGCCAAATTATGGAAACAGATAAATGGACCACAAAACTATGGTATATACACACAATGAAATTTTCTCAGTCATAAAGAAGAACAAAACCATGCCATTTTCAGGAAAATGGAAGAAACTCGAGATTATTATGCTAAGCGAGATTAGCCAGTCTCAAAAAAGTTGTAGTTGTATGTTTTCTCTTATATGTCAAAGATAGATAGAAATTCAGAATTAAGAGTAATATCAGGTAGAAGAACAGAGACTCAAATGGAGTGATAGAGGGGGTTTGGGAAAGGGAAGAGGGAGATGGAGACCAAAAAGTGTAACAGTTAATGCTACGTATATATTCAATCACAATCTTAAAGACATGTACAAGGAGGGGAAGGAAGGGGGTGGGGTCCAGAGGGAAGTCCTCCCAGATTTGTATGCATGTATGTTTCTATCACTCTATATACCAATATGATATATAATTACAATAAACCAAAATATAAGTACAACATTTTTTAAAAAATCAAGCATATAATTCAGTGTTAATAGTTTCCTAATTTGTAGGATAATTTGAAGATGGATAAGTTAAACAATTTTATTTAATATTTTTTCTTCAATGAGTTGGTCACATTTTAGAAAAGCTCATTACATAAACATGAAACCAGAAATGTGATAGAAAAAATTCCAGGAGTTGCGATCTAAAGAAAGAAAAACAAGGACTTGCCTTAACAAGTCAAAAAAATATAAAGTTAACTTTACAATGCTGCTGTCCAGTTCTTCAGCTTCTCTTTATGACAATTGCCCATATTCAGAATCAAGGAAATCAGAAAATCAATGTGTATTATCATTGGAAAGAATGTGAAGGTCATCTAGTCCAAAAATTCACTTTACAGACAAAGGAAAGGAAGCATTTATCAACAAATGATTAACTTACCCAAGGTTACCTAGTGAGCTCAAAACATAAAATGAACTTATATATGATTAGGAAAGGGCATTGAGAAATTATTTAAATCTTTAAATATTTTATATTTGAAAATAATGGTTGCCTTGGGTTTTTTTTCTTTAACACTTAAGGAAGAAGAGCCCTTATAGATTTTATTCTTAATTTTTATCACATATTGAATACATCCTAAAAATATTATGCCTCACATGTATAGTATAAGTAAGAGCAACCAAATGGGCATTACTTTATTCATCACCAAGTTAACAAAGGACACACACAAACTCATACAACTTTTAATGCAAAAGATTCTAGGCTTATCATAGAAAAATGTGTATTACTGGTGAATGCTCCTTCCCTGAAAGAAAATCCCTTTATATATTAACCCAGTTGTCTCTAATAAATACCTATGGCCAAGCGTAGCAGGCCCCCAGGCTGGCAGAGCACTCAGCCAGAATGCAAACTACCATTTGATCACAAGAATACAGTGCTTTGGATTCAGATAGAGAAAGACAAGTAGGCATGCCCTTGACCAGACCACTGAGCACAGTGAAGGCAACTTGGTAGTAGGGAAAATGAATTGTAATGGTTTGAATTTAGAATGCCCCCAGCCCTCAAGGAAACAAGGTAGCAATGTTGGAAGTGGGCTTGGTTGTAATCTCATCAGTGGATAAATCTGTTGTAATAGATTTACTGGGTGGTAACCTAGGCAGGTAGGATGTGGATGGAGAAGGTGGGTTTCTGGGGGTGTGGCCTTGGGGATTATATATGGTCCCTGATCCCCTCACTTGTTGCTGCTCTGATTCAGGCCTCTGTGATGTAAAGAGCAGAGCCCATGTGCTCCCCTTCTCTCTGCTTCCTTCCCCCCATGCCCTGAGATCCATAGACCCTGGCCTCACATGGACTGAACCCAGAAATTCTAAGGAAACATGAGAAAATAAATATTCCTTCTTCTAAGCTGTGTGGTCAGATTTACTAGGATACAGATGTGAACATTATAACTGAAACATGAGTGAAATAATTTACTAAGATAAAGAAGTGTGCTTCTGAGTTCTATAGTTACCATCCCAGCGGCAGAAGGAGGGAGGCAGATGGGACAGAAGGGACCCAGTGAATATCTTTCTCACTTACCTAGCATGTAAATAAAGACCTTAAAAGAGCCCCTGGTAAATCCAATTGCTTCTTTTCTGACTGAGTAGCACAGCTACTATTCCCTCTGAATTGATAGGACAAAGTCTATTAGAATTTCAAGTTTTTCAGTGAAGGAAATAAATAAAACGAATAATTAAGTTGTTACTTGATAAATGAAGGGAAAGATTTCAAGTGGCATGAGATTACAGGATGTCTTTCTAGGGAAGCTTAAGAACTATTTATTTTTTCTTTGAGTTGTGCAGTATATTTACACATTAAGAAGCCTGCTATAAGTAGAGGTCTAAGCATTATAATAAGTATATCCAATATTCAACCATACCTGAAGACTAATACAACTGGACAGAAAACTTTGTATCTTACACAGATTTGCCCTGGTAGAAACCTGACATTATCTTCTCAAAATAGGCATTGATTTATATTCTATAATATTTAATATAATATTATGTTATATTTAATCTTATATTATATTATTATACATTTCTGTCCTGAAATAATCACTAATAATATATCTAACATTTGCCTATATTTTCCTAGGGCTAATTAAGCAAGGTTGCAATGTATTATGTGCTTCTTATGTAATATATAAAATCTTATAACTTGAGATGTATTGTTTATAATATGATTCCCTAAGTTAAGTGTCATTTATTTGGTACTAGTGTAAATCTTAGAATATCTAAGAATGAGATAAGGTCCAGCTGGACAAGATAACATCAAACACAACTTCTTCTTAACTTGAATGTTGTATTGTGGTAACAGTTGGTAGAATTGGCAATGTAACTAGATGAATATATTATATTTTTGAGGTTCACTTTCTATATTTGTTAGGCTTGGCCATTGCTTGACTCTCATGGTTTGGTGAATGCAAAATATGTGATCAATATAAATGTTTCAAGTTTCTGAGATTCAGATTATTTTCTGTCTTCTGATAAATTATTCCAGGAAATTAATGGGCCAGGGAAAATAGGATGGTGGATTTTGTCCCCAATAATAAATAGTTTTCACAAACATGTAATACTTCAGAGATGAAATCAAGCACTACTCATCCAACTGGTGAGCCCACTATTTGGGCATTCAGCATCTCTGTCCTGTTCTTTCTCTCAATAGGTGAATTTATTCCTGTCAATATGTTGGTAATAATGATAGAACAGGTTTCCTGGATATAGGCCCCAGCCTGGGATCCTATAACATTACTAAGACTGAATGTATTTTAGCAAATACTTGCACATGACATTGATTGTAACTGACTTCTCATTAATATTTCCCTGCATTCAAAAACATATTTTATATATTCTCACCAAGTAAAGCCATTGTTTTTGTGAAAACACAATATAGTTCAGAACATTTTAAACTTTTGTAGCCTTCCAGCACATTACATACTGGTAAAACTAATCGTCCCACCCAAATAGACACTTTAATTTATGGAGGTATTTTCTTGTATTTTAATGGATTTTTTTTCTCTCTTGTATCTCTTCTACCACAAGTAAAATTAAGCTTTGAGAAAACACTGTTTGTTCTTACATATAAATATGCACATTTATACACACATAGCTACATATACACATGCTTACAAATACACACATATGTTCAGTGAAACAACTCAGTATGTTCTTATATTATAACCCATTATAAGATCTTCAGAAATAATATATTTGTAAATATATATATTCTATTATATAATTATATTTTTAACTGGATAGTAATGAGAAAGGCAATTGAAAACCAAAAAGACTCTGTTTATTTTAACTCAAGACTGAAAAAGAGCCACAGTGGCAGCTGACTTAAAGAAAAAAAAAATCAGTATAAGCATTTTCAGCCCATTACAAACAGAAATAGCTGCAATGCCAACCCCTCAGAGATAGAGCTGATAATGAAAATGTTACAGACCTTTAAGTGGAGCGTCTCTGCCAGACAAGGTTACAATAGTGAACTTACATTAAGGAAGAAAGCTTTCAGTATTTATGATTTGCAATTTTAACTTGTGTTTAAAGTGATACAGGAGGATTCATGGGGGATTTAATGTTCTAGGAAATCTATTTGGTCAGTACTGTAAGGTTTTATGACCTTTCATTAAGACCTGAAAGTTTAACTGTACGTATTCTGCACTGAATGCAAATCATGCTATTCTGTGCTGCTTGTCCTCTGAACATTGCTAATGCAACAGTTGAAAGAGGCAGTTAAAGAAGCCTTGTATTTTAAACGGGCTGACATCAGAGGCGATAAATACAATATTCATCAAAGGACTTCAGAGGACAAAGCTTTAAATAAAAAACCAAGAGAATTGTTTATTCTTTGAAAATTTATACTCTGTGGGAACCAAGAGAACCATACTTAAAATGCCCAGTATGTAGTTTAACATTAAAAAATCTCTCTCTAGGAAGACTATTTTAAGTTTTAGAAAATGGTTTGAAAATCAACCAAATTTATATGTGAAACCATAAGTTATTCTACAAGCATCTTCTCAATATGCAACACAAAGTTTATAAGAAACATTAATATCATTCAAATAGCATTTAGGTTCAAATAAATCTCTCTGAATAAATCAAGTAATCAAGTAGCTTTCACATAGTTTTTCTCACTTAAATCTCCCAGTTGTCATGGTTTGTATATCATCATGTCAGGGGAGAAAGGTTGATTCTCTGAAGGGTCCACAGCAGTTCCCAGTTGGGGAAAAGGGGGAACGCTACTCGTGATTGGGAGGTCCTTGGATTATGTGTTGGAAGAGAATTTCAGCACACGCCAGGCAGAGACAAAGAGAGAGGTTTATTTAAGAAAGTTAGAAATACTCATTCAAGAGCAAATGTGGGCCATCTCCAGAGTGAGAAAGACACATTTTGGGGGTTCATGGCTCTTCTACTATAGGACACTTTTGTGGATGAGGGAAGACATGTGAGAATGACATCAGTCTGGTAGTCACAAGATGACTTAGGTGGCTTTGGTCATCTTCCAGGTCTTGACAGGACCTTACGGGTCTTATCAGTAGCTATCCATGTTGTTTAAACTGTTCAAGGACAGCCAACAGAGCCCAACGAGATTTCTCTTTAGTTTAAACTGTTTACAGGTGGGATGGCTAACGGTGCCCAGGCAGATGGCTCTCTTGAGCAGTGCCCAAGGAGAGTACTCTTTTGTGTGACCTCTGTTGTCTAATCAACAGATATCTCTGAGAATAGTCAACAGTGCTCAGAGTAAAATATAAAGACTTGTAAATTCCTCAGAAACTTGGGACTAACAGAGCTTCCTGAGGAGTAAGATTACTGAAGAATTTTGCCACAGGCATCCATATTAAAATTACATTTTTTGTTCTTACTTTATGTCTCTTTTCTATATGTTTCTTTTGTTTCTTCTATCCTACCTCAATCAAACTTGTTCTACAGATGGGAAACTGGAAGTTCATAGATGAAGTAACTTGATCAACATCTTATAGTCTCTATGTGGACTCCAAAGGTAATATTCTATTTTCTATTATACACTGCTATTATTTTTAAGCAAATATGCACCACGTTGTATTTATATCTTTTTTTCTGGTGCAGGAGATTGAACCCGGGGGGTGGGGCATTCTACCTCTGAGATACAACCTAGCCCTATTTTATTTTTTATTTTGAAACAGGGTCTCACTAAGTTGTACAGGGCCTCACTAAGTTGCTAAGGCTGGCCACAAACCTATGATCCTCCTGTCTCAGCCTCTCAAATACTGGAACATTTTTTTAATTGAGGACCCTGGTAACCAATCAGACCATGATTCTGACATATTTTTCTTGAGCCATGTTATATAAAAGATACATAATATGGCAAATAAGGACCAAAATACTACAATAGCTTTGTTAGTACTAAGGTTGGAATAGAGAAATCAGTAGATATCATAAATGAACTTGGGCCTTTTATTCCTTTCTCAGCTACCCACTCACTTTTCACAGAAAATAAACTAGGGTTCCCACACATAAGCACAGTTGTGACTGAAAAATCTTTTAGGAAAATTGTGTGGTTTGGAGGGGTATGTGTATAGTTTGGATGAAGGAATGAAGAGTTTTGTCTTGATCATGCTCAGTTTTTTGATGGTAGTGTATGAGGAGATGTTCAGCAAGCACACAGTTCCATATATCAGTCTTTTCCTTAGTGGATATGTCATAACTCGGGATGTAAACTTGTGAATAATCAGTACAGACATGGTATTAAGTCTGAAGTAGATCACAGTTTTGGATGTAAATTTATGAATAATTAGTACAGATGTGGTATTAAGTCTATGGTACTGAAGTGGATCACCAAAAAATAAATGTAGATATAAAATGAAATATTATTAAGACTGAGAACTAATCCACTCCAACATTAAGATATTGAGTAGAGGAATATCCATTTAGCAAAGGGCACTAAAGATGGATAACAAGTTAGGAAAAACATTAGAAGATTGTAATATCTTAAAGGGAAATTGAAGAAAGTATCTCTAGACAAGTGAGTCAATAACAGTGAAAATGTTCCAAAGAAATAACTAATCTCAGAAATTATTATTTATTGTTGGGGTTGTCAAGATGGACCTGGCAGATCTGACTGAATGATTTGACCAAAGTCAAATTTAGTGGCAACTGATTAGAGTGAGCTTAAGGAAAAAAAGAAAGTCAGAAGTAGGATCAGAGTCTGGACAAGTCTTTCAAAAATTTTTATTGGGGGAATGTCATCTCAGTTTTCATTACTATAACAAAATACTTGCAACTGGGTAACTGTATCAATAAAAAAATCTACTTAGCTCACACTTGTGGAGATTTAAGGGCATTGTGCCAGCGTTGGCTGTTCAGCTCTGGTAAGGAACCCATGGTGGATGGTGTCCTAATGGTGGGGTCCATGTGGAAGGAAGAGAGTCAATTTTGAGATTGGAAGCTCGAGAAAGGAATTCAGGGGTTAGACTCACTCTCATAATAACTCACTCTTGCAAGAGCTCAGGGGTTCTACCAGAGCTATCTTAATCCCACACCACCTCCCAATACCACCATCCTGAGAACCAAACTTTCAACATGTGAACCCTTGAAGAACAAACTGCATCTGAACCATAGTGTGGTGGTAGAGATATCGATTATTATAAAAGGGACAGTGTAGGCTTGTTCTAATTAAAGTACTTTGAGAAATGAGAGAGGAAGAAGATTTTTTTGTATCCAAAGCACACAAAAAGGTCTTAATCATAGGCAAGGAGGATTACTAAAGTGAGAGAGTGGAAGTACATAAAACAACACAGCAAGAAGAATAAGGTACGAGGTCACAACCAGGTATGGCCAGAGGCAAAGACCAATGCTTCAATGTGAAATGAGTCCTTAAAACCAAGGAGAGCCAGGCATGGTGGCGCACGCTTGTAATCCCAGTACTTTGGGAGACGGAGACCGGAGGATCCGGGTTCGCGGCCAGCCTCAGCTCTCTCGCTTTCTCTCTCCCTGTCTCTCTCTCTCTCTCTCTCTCTCCTTAGTGAGGCCCTCCGCAACTTCGTGAGACCTGGTTTCAAAATAAAGCATAAAAAATAGAACCGGGAGCATAGCGCGAAGGTAGAACGCCCCTGCGTTTAATCCCCGGTATCGCAAAAAAAAAAAAAAAAAAGGAGAAATTAGTATTTATTAATTGGATCAGCACAACTGGTAGTGTCCAAATAAAAAGTATAGATACAAAGAAACTCCTGGCTATATTAAAAATGAAAATTGTCTATATGCCAGATAGCAAGAAGATGGATATTTTATCCAATTAAATGTCCTTTATGTTGTACAATTTCAGGCAAAAGGAGAAGAATAATTGTACTCTCTTGATTATTACAAATATGTTACTAGAAAACTTTAACAAAACATTTAATATTTTATTATAATCTATCAAAGAGATAGACAACATAATAAGAAATTAATAAATAACTCACTAATACCAAAAACACCTTGAAACTTCTTATCAATTATCCTTAATCTGTGTGAATAATGTTTTCTTTTCATAAAGTTAATTGTGTACCCAGTCTTTTCTGCCATCAAATATTCATACTTTAGAATTAATGAACCACTGAAATATCATATATTCAGTCTGTCAGAATGACTTAAAAATACATTCCTAATAAACAATATGCTTGTTTAGGTAATGTCTAATATTCTTGTCCTGTTTCTGTTCTCAAAGGAGTTCTCATGATTTTAGCATAAGTAGAAAGAAGTTTGATAAAAGTATTTTATTAGAATTGCTGTTTAATAGAGGTAGTGGGGTAGGAACTGGGGAGGGCTCACTGAGTTCTGTGCATGCATGCCTCTATCACCCTGAACTTCATTAAGATGTATGATTTCAATGTACCAATAAAAAATAAGCAAAAGCCCTCAAAGATGAAGAAATAGAATTGATGTTTAATCCTTTTAGAATTTTTCTGAATCAATTGAAATAATTACTTTTTATTCTTTATTATGCTAATATGTATTGCCTTGAGTACTGTTCAATACAGACCCTACCTTAAACTGGAATAGATTCAGTTTTTTTGTGATTTGTTACCATTTTTATGCATTCCAGATTAACTTTGTTGATTTTTTGAGTTTTCTTTTTTTTGGAACCATTTTAATAAGTGTGAATAATCTATAATTTTTCATTTTCCTAAAAGTCCTGTTAGGTATTTGGTATCAAGGTTATACTTGGCTCACAAAATAAGTTTGGGACTGCATTCATTTATCATTATGTAGGAGTCTGTGTAGCTGTCTTCCTTAACTGTTGGTAGAATTCACTGATGTAGATGTCCTGATGTGGAGTTTTCTTAATGAAAATATTTTGACTATAGATTCAAAGCCAGTTACTTAACAAAACTAATAAAATTGATTAATTACTGGCAAAATTCCTATGGATATTTTCCTTTTGGTTTTTCTTATTTTATTATTCATTCATATTAACTGTTAATATCATCTTAACTGCTCATCATCATATCATTTTAACTGATCATATGACAGGATTTTTGTTGCTGGCTTGTTACTTTTCTTTCAGTCATTGTAAAGGCAAAATTGTGTTTAAAAAATATGGTCACTTACCAGACACTGTCTTCCTCCCAAGAGGATTTGCCTTTAATACTTATAGATATCTAGAATTAGGCATGACTGCATCCCCAAATCAGGAACTAAAATAAGTTACAGCTAAGTTTCCTCAGGCTTATATTCAATATACCATTAAAATTCTCTTGTTTGCTTCCCAGCATCTTTAAAATCATATTAATGTGTGTTTGTGTGTATGTATACATTATATATATATATAATAGTTTTTGAATTTTTTTTCTCAGTGAAAAATTTGATCTTATATAGGAAACAAAAGATTATAATTCATCCTTAAAAGGAGAGGACCAGCTTTTTAGATCAGAATGATACTAATTTATGCAAGAAAATTACAATGTCTAGGCATTGGAAGGCCATCTATTAGCATTTGACTATTACTGTCTTATTTCTAGAAAGCCTGGTTACTTCTCTGAGTTAAGGGAAGTTCATAAGTTTCTGTTTTCCATACACACACACACACACACACACACACACACACACACAATGTGTGCAATTTCAGGAAGGGTTTGAAATTTTTAAAAAATAATTTTTAGAATTTTCAGCACTAAACTGTTTAACTTTTCCATGAAGAGCTCAAACCCAATTACTATGTTATATTACTTTCTAAAATATTCACTATTTAAATAAGATTTTTATGGAAAGATAAAGAATAAAAATATCTTATTACTAAAAAAGGACAATTTGTGCTTTTATATAATGGGTGCATTTATGTTAACTTCTTTAAAGTTCTCAGATTGAAATGCAACTAATTTTAACTTAAATGGAGAACTTTTGACAAGTTGTATATCATTGAGGTGGTGAATGGTATGAAAATAATAATGTCAACTTTTAATAATGGCAGTTTTAGAATTATTCACACTTTATTAAAAACCATCATAGTTTCAATACTTTCCTATGAACTATCAAAACAAAATGTCCTCGATCCTTTGTCCATTTTGTCATTAGAAAATGCTTACATATGCCCCCCAAACTGTTTCAATATTGATAAATGGACTAATAAATTAGTCATACTTGCTTGAAAAATCTGTGCCATGTTTGTCAGGAAAAATAATGCTTATAGTAGAAAATAGACACTGAGTAAAACTTTTAAAAGTACTGACTTTATCTCATTTAAGGTAATTCAGAGACTTCTTACAAATTATAT
Source organism: Glis glis (assembly GCA_004027185.1). NCBI lineage: Eukaryota > Metazoa > Chordata > Mammalia > Rodentia > Gliridae > Glis > Glis glis. Next base: position 18,611 of record PVJS01014329.1, read on the forward strand.
CTTTATAGGTTATCTAAAATATCATATAAATACCAGGTAGTGAAAGGAACATAGGCACTCTAGCAGAAACATATCAGATGAAAAAATATATTCCTGAAATACTCCATCTTAACTGTAGCTAAGGTTGCATGCTGTAAGAAATTTGAACTACACCAATACAGCAATAAGGATTTTTTTCTTATAGAAATTGAGTCTTCCTTGAAAGTTATGAAAATGTTTACAGTAAAATCTTCACTGTGAAGTGGCAAGGCCAAACAGGTGGTGAAAGGAGGTGGGACAATATATGGTCCTGTAGGACATGTCAGCCAAACTCCCACAGTATTAATATCCTAAATTTCTGTGACAACTCCTACTAGGGCATAAAATAAATTAAGTCAGGTAAGTCCATTGACTATATAACGGGGACATGTTCATTTATTTTATAATGAGTTTAAGACTTCACATGATATATAAATCAAATTTCCAAAGTTATTTGGCTTATTGCCCCCTTTTTATTAAAAAAAAAGAATTACCCAACACCCCTCTGGAAATCTACCTTCTTTAAGCAAATAAACAGAAAGATGCAGTGACAAATTTGCATTTTATGTAGCCATATTTCATTTCAGTGAGGGTGGTGGGGGATGGAAATTGTATACGTATCACTACTCTCAAATCAATATTCTGCATACAAATGGTCACAAGGTAAACATGGCGTTTCTCCAAATTTTTCATGGAATTACAAAGTTTGAATATGCACTATTCATATGAGATCATACTGTGGGCTTTAAAAGTTAATACTAGGAAAGTAGCCAGGGGATCATTTGATTTAAAAAGTTGGGAAGTGCTAGAATGAATAGAGAGACTTCTTTAAAACAGAATTTTTTAAAGCTTTTAAAATGCTAATCTGTACTCTGAATCTTTGATAAATAGACTATTTCATTTTACCCAAGTGTTTATCCTTTTCCTTCTCCTGGAATTTCAATTAATGGGACCTGTTTGGAAAATACTGTGTAAACCACCATGCCAGACAATAGGATTCTGTATGGAAAGCTGAGATACAAGTTTATATTGAAGGAGGTTTTAATTCGGTTTCCTTGTTTTTCCTTTGTATATTTATTGAAAGAATATTTGGAAAGTGATTCAAATATCCTGCCAGCATGCACTCAGCATTCTATTTCCCAAAAGTGAGTGAATTAATTTTAAGACATTAACACTTTTGGTATATTTTTAATTGACTTCATAAGTGTGGTACTGCTGGCTCTCAGGGAGCTGCTTCTTTTTTTTTTTTTTTTTTTTTTTGCAGGTTTGACATCATTTTCCTTGCTTTACTGTATTATTCCTCATTCCTTTGATTGTAGGTAGATTCTGAGTCCTTCATAGAAATATATTTTCTTTTGGTATTGGGGATTAAACTCAGGTCTACCTCTGAGCTACACCCCCAGCCCTATTTTTTTGTATTTTTTATTTTGAAACAGTATCTCACTAAGTTGCTGATGGCCTTACTAGGTTGCTGAGGCTGACTGCAAACCTGCGAACCTCCTGTGTCAGCCTCCCAAGTACTGCTATTATAATCATGCACCACCATCCCAGCTCATAGAGATAAATTTTAATGAGTTGGGAGAGAAGCTAGATGTATGATGAAAGTTGAGACTGGCCTGGATAATTAGTGGTAAAAAGAAAACCCTAGGGGCTTAGGGGTTTTATGCAAATGTACAAACACACGCACAAATATGTACATAATCCTGAAAAAATGGAGGGAACTGAAGTTTTCTGCTCAGTAATAGCACTCACTTTCCATTGTCATACAACATTCAATATATTTATTAGTTTTTACAATTTTTGTCATTTTTTTCCAATGGGTTTATTTGACAAATAGTTTTCAGGAACAATGTGGTAAGTATATAACAGAGAACTATAAAGCTTATAGTGTGTTGGGAAATCTTCTATGAAACAAATACTAAGCCAATCATTGACAAAGCATGGTGGTCTAAGGGACAATAATGGGGTACATCTAGTTGAGACTCAGGACATATGAAAGATGTCTTACAAAGTAAAATTTGAGGAGACATTTGTAGGATAATCAGGAGTTTCATGGCTAGGGAATGTAAGTTTTTCAACCAGAAAAAAAGCCAGCATGTTTATAGACCCATGTCTAGAAAAAGCTTGATTCATTGGGAAAACAGAAATAATTATTCATTAGGTTGTTATTATCACACAATATGAAGAATTTTAAAGTAACATTCACAACTGACTTATATGCATACTGAAGGGTTTAGTGCTCTGATATTGACAGATTACTCTAAAATCTATCAAAGCTAAAGATGGAACAATGAATGGATAGCAGAATGGACATATCAGAATATAGCTATAGAAAAGTGTTAATTAAAAATATAGGCTGTGGCGTATAGGTCTTCACTGTATAACTTTTTCTGTGTATTTGAAAATTGTATAAGATGGTTTAAAAAACTAATTTGTATTAACACAAGTGGTTGAAGGAATTTAAGGGAATACATTGGGTTAGAGTTCTGACTGGATAACCTCCAAGGTGCTCTTAATATCTCATTATTCTTTAGATAGAAACATTATGATTTTAGTTTTATTTAAAAATATCATTCTCTCCATCACTGCAATAGAACTGCTGGACATAGAGCTTTTACGTTTGAAAGTATTGTACAAATTGGCAATGCATATTCCATTTCTCAAGAACTTATGAATTAGTCATTTCAGTTACCCATTAGTCACAGAGATGTCCAAGAATTGTTCAGTGATTATATTCAATAGTTGAAGGAGAAAAATCAGTGAAATTGAAGGGTTTTGTTCAGTCTAGCTTATTTTTAACAGAAATAATTCAGATTGTAAAATATTTCTACATTCCTTTGCAAAATGTGGTTTCTGAGGATATTGGTATAATTTTAAAGAAATTAAAATTAGGATAGTAATCTT
>PVJS01014329.1:21632-40656 GCA_004027185.1 Glis glis
TTTTTTATACTTTTATTTTGAAACTGGGTCTCACAAAGTTGTGGAGGGCCTCAATAGGGGGAGAGAGAGAGAGAGAGAGAGAGAGAGAGAGAGAGAGAGAGATCTGAGGCTGGCTGCAAACCCGGATCCTCCGGTCTCTGCCTCCCAAAGTACTGGGATTACAAGCATGCGCCACCACGCCGGGCCCTTAGGTCTATTTTAACACATGCTTAAGGATAGGAGCAAAGGGCTCTGGGAGTTGCATAAAATTCACCTGTGGAGATCTCAAATATGGAACATGCTCCCACATCCCTTTTTATATGTACTATTACTTGGGACTTAAAAAATTCAGATAATTCTGACTTTAAATATCTATTCAATTTTTATAAATACCTTTTAAATCTAAAATAATAATGAATAATTGGCAAGACTGTAAAGACATTCAATGCATGCAAAGCTTGTGAAATAGTCACTCATTTATCAATTCAGCAATCATCTGATTGCCTAAAATGTATTTGACATTGTGTTAATTTTTGAGAATATAAAAATGAATAAAATGCTCTCCCTTCCTGAAAGGAGCTGATGTTTTTATGTGAAGAAGATAAAAAGCAGATAAAGTGTTATATTATACAAACATGCCCAGACCAACATACACATTCCTAGAGAGAGGCAGATAAATAGACTGTAGAGGCTATTTATTTACACAGCTCAGATCAGGTCCAAATTTTCTTTCTCTAGGAATATTGCACCTCATTTCTTTTGGAAAACAGCTCTTCCCTTATTCCACATGGTTCTGGTTGGCTTGTCATGATTCACTCCATCCTGCGATTGGAGCAACACGACACAGGCCTAGTCAACCAGAGAGTTTCATTTCAATGCACAAATTGTTACAGGATTAGACAAGGAACTCAAAACTGACCATCTCTTCAAAATTTTATAGTAGAAATGTGGGACTCAAATTGTCATCAGTGTTTAATTCTGAAGGTTAATAGGAGGGAATGAGAGGGTTTTGAGGAGAATATACAGGGAAAGGAAATGGTTCTGGCTGTTGGCTTTTGGTTTGAAACAACCTACCCCAAAATTTAATATCTTAAAACAATAAACAACTTGATAACAAATTTTTCAGGTGAACAATTTAGGCTGGGTTCGGTTCAGCTGAGTGTTCCCTCTGGTTTCAGTTTATCTCCCCTGATTTTTTTTTTTTTTTTTTGCGGTACCGGGGATTGAATGCAGGGGCTTTCTACCTCCGCTACGCCCCCAGCCCTATTTTTTATGCTTTATTTTGAAACCGGGTCTCACAAAGTTGCGGAGGGCCTCACTACGGAGAGAGAGAGAGAAAGAGAGACAGGGAGAGAGAGAGCAAGAGCTGAGGCTGGCCGCGAACCCAGATCCTCCGGTCTCCACCTCCCAAAGTACTGGAATTACAAGCGTGCGCCACCACGCCCGGCTTCCCCTGATTTTTTTTTTCTAGGTTCACACATGCATGTGTGGGTGCCTGCTGACTGGTTTGAGCCAACTCCTTTATGATGGCTGCCTTTGAGAAAGCTGGAGCAACTGGGGCCTCTGCCCAGGTCATCACTCATACACTGACAGGATAGCCCAGAATGCTCACATGATACTTGCAGAGTTCCACAGGCCTGAGTACAAGAATACAAAGCTTATTATGGGCCAGGCTTAATACTCTCGAATGTGCTTTTTGTTACATCCTACTGGCCGAAGCAAATCACAAGACCAACCCAAATTCAAGAAAAAGTGAAACAGACAAGGCCTCATGATAGGATGACAAATAACTGCTTGTTCTGCAATGTTGCACATAAAGAACTTCAATAGTGAAATTTGGGCATCGTATATAAGGCACAAATAGACATAAGACTCAGAAGTTATCCAAAGGCATTATGGTTTTGCTTACCCTTAAGAAAGTTTGATATTAGTGCAGGGTGTGGTGGCACACACTTGTAATCCCAGTACTTCGGAGGCTGAGACCAGAGGATTGCAGGTTCGAAGCCAGCCTCAGCTACTTAGTGAGGCCCTCTGCAACTTAGTGAGACCCTGTTTCAAAATAAAGAATTAAAAAAATAGGGCTGGGGGTACAGCTCAGAGGTAGAATGTCCCTGGGTTCAATCCCCAGTACCGCAAAAAAAAAAGAAGAGAGTTTGATATTAGTAAACAGATCATAAATGATTCAGGCAAACTATGAGATTTATGTAAGCCCAAGATGGGGCAAAGAGATTGATGGTATTAAATCTGCTTTCATTAAATACTAATTTGTTTTATTTTCTTTACTTGCCCTATGATCGAAAGATCATCATTCGAATACTAAAATTTGGGTTGGCTAGTTCAGGAGCTGGTGATAACATTTTCCATGTTCGATTTAGCAGGCCAAATATTTGTTTTGAGAGTCTATAGAGCCAAATTTGGCAATAAGTTATGGATATGTATGATAGTAACCAGATCTGAATAATAAGTCTGCCATCCTGATAGGAAGGCTGAAACACAAGTCCAATAAAATGATCCAAAACATTACTGGAAGGGTAATGAGACTGAGATAACTGAATATAGGGATAGACTATAGATTGTTGTAAGATATGAAAGGGGCAATCCTTTTGGGTTACAGTCCATGCTCAAATTACCAAAAAGTTGCTCTAGAGCTGTCTTTCTGAAGACAGTAAATCTAATTCATTATATTAATAAACTGTCAAGAACTTAATGGTTCAAGGCCTGTATTAATCAGCTCAGACTTCAAAAACAATGGCAATCCAAAATACTATAGACTGGGAGGTTTAAATCATAGAAATTTGTTTTCTTTTTGTTCTGATGACTTGAAGTCCAAGAGCAGGGTGCTAGCATTGTCAGTTTCTGGTTAGGTCTCTCTTCCTGCCTTCTCATATTTCAGAGACAGAGAGAGAGAGAGAGAGAGAGAGAGAGAGAGCAAGAGAGCGCGCATAGGACAGATAGACAGAAAGTGATAGAGGCAGAAAGAGCTCTCTGGTATTTCCTCTTATTACAAGGACACTAAGCCTATCGGATCAGCACCCTATCCTTGTGAGCTTATTGAATGTTAACTACATATTTCTTTAGAGGTCCTCTCTCCAAACACAGTCACATTGTGGATTTGGGCTTCTATATATGAAATTTGAGGGGATATATTTAGTCCATGGCAAGACCAACATAGGAAAGAAAAAGTTTCTCCATCAGTAGCTCTTATTCTTTTCTCTTTCCTCATGTTATACTTATGAGCTAATATGTCAGACACATATTTAAGAAATGCCATCAAATTATTAACCTGCATGAAATCCTTTGTCCTTGTTTGTTCTTATACAAATAACTGATTCTTTGAGCTGCCCATTTGTAATTGGAATGGTTAGAATGTGTATTTCTCCAAGTCAGGATATAAAAATGTTTATACTGCTTTCAGTCACTCTGAGAAACCCAGAAGTTTATCGAAAGTAAAAATATATTCCACTGTGACTAATGACTCCAACATATATTTTATATTTGAAATCATTAAAACATTTATTTGGACTTACACCATTTATCAAGTAAAATAGGAAACTGATTGCATGTTTGGAGTTTTTAAAGAAAAGCATGATAGCAACATTGCAAGTTTAAATTTGTTTTTATACATTAGTCATTCATGATGATGGATACACTATAATGGAACACATATCAACTTATAATCAACTAAAATATAATTTTATATTTTGACTGGAACCATGAAGATTGGAAACATCTTAATGAAAAAGGCTTTATGTATTCCCTGTAATAAATAAATGACACTCTGGAATTGATTATTGTTTACTGCCAAGGGGAGAATCTTCAAGACAGACAAATGCAATATTCTTACAAGAGATTTATCAGATCATAATCCAATTGTATTCAATTTTGACTTGAAGAATAAAAATTCAGAAAGTGACAGGTCGATAAATAATGCCTTAATTGTCCTGAAGAATTTTAAAAATTAAAATTAGTATTGAATAATGTTTCTAAGAAAGCACTATAAAAGATTTCTACAGAAATACTTCATATGAAATCAATGAATATGAGATACTACAATAAAGATACATAATGACATAGTTTTTATAAAAAAAAATTCAGAGGGGAAAATGAAGCTCAAACATCACAGGTAGAAAAAGCAGCACAGCAAGTGTAATTTGTACATATTAAATAATTACTGAATTACCACAGGCAAATATGAAACAAATATTTTGTTTTACAAACAAAACATATTCTCCTAAAAGCTCACAATACAATTAGAATAACACTAAATAAAACAACCAGCTTCAAAACCAGTGGAAAGATGAAACATTCCACACCCCTAGTCCCAGGAAAGATAGGAAGTTTCAGATTTATTAACTCTATACCTCTAATTGTACATAAGCTTTTATAAAAAAAACAATAGATAAGGAAATTTAACCATAAATTGCAAACTTTACTCTGGTCAAAATGAAAACATCTCTTATTTAAAACTATTTCATATGTGACATTAGTAAAAATTAAACATAGTTCCTGATTGACCCAGTGTTTATTTTCACCCAGATATATGTCTAAAATATGCTACCTGATTCAGTTTTGTTAAAAGAGACGTGCCCTCTACCGCAGCACATAATATGATATGCATTTAAGAAAAACATGGTATGATATGCATTTAAGAAAAACAACAGCCTATTCTCTCTCTTGCTCTCGCTCTTCTCTCTAGTCTACATACACACAAAATAAAACAAAGCAAAACAAACAGAAAGTATTTCTTTACCATCCCTTCTCAAGTGAAGAGTTGTATACTGTGTCATGGCCTTCCATCAAATAAGTAGATATGATGTTAAGTTGATAGAATACACTACCTTGGATCAGGAGTACTATATATTCTGACTTCCAAGATTTTGCCATTCTAGATGTGCTATTTGTATGATAACAGATTGAAGAGAAATGGATTAAAAATATCAAAACACAATTTAAACATGCACAGATGTGCTAACAGGAGTGCATGTTTTAATAAACAATTGCCACTTTCTTCTTGAAGATCATTATAGAATTAAAAGTTGAGTTACACATTTTTCATATTCATATCTCAAGATATTCTCCTGTCTTATTTGACAATCAGAGAGGTTGCCAAATGTCAGAATAAAGCACTGTGCTTCAGAACTGGACTTCTGACCATAGCTCTTTCACCGTTCACCTCCAAAACACACCATCCCACTGTTACCTGAAAGGTGCTTCAGGATTTGTGCCACTCAGCAGCAGCTCTACTCATCCACTGACGCCGCAGCGCCTTCACAAGCCGAAGGTGCACTTTGGGAACACAGTGAACATTATTGAAGATCTCTCTGTATTTCCTATTTAGTCTGTGGCAGAGGTTAGATAATACTGTTATTAAAATAAATTTTCTTGAAAGTATGTCAGAAGTTATTGACAGACAGTAAAATAGGCTTTATAAACTTGTCTTGCCAGCCTGACCACTGTAGAAAATTGTCCTTCTATATTACGAGATATTTGGCGATTTCTTTTGGGATATTGTAGGAAATGTGGCAACAAATCAGCCCCATAAATGATAATTTTTCTTTACAGGAGTAAAATACAGGGTGACATTTTTGAGGACATTTAAATAACATTTAAAGATCCATTTTTAGTGAACACCCACATTTTAAAGTTTTGCCAGGTAAATAACTCAGCTGGTGTGAAAATCATGAACAGCTACTCTGAAATGTTGCACGTGTGCCAGTAATAATAAATGCATCAACATGTATTCCTTTGCTGGGTGTGGTGGTGCTTGCCTGTAATCCCAACAACTGGGGAGCTGGAAGCAGGAGTATCGAAAGTTCAAGGCCAGCCTGGGCAATTTAGGAAGACCCTGTCTCAAAATACATTTTTTTAAAAAGGGCTGGGGGTATATCTCAGTGGTAGTGTGCTTGCTTAGCATGTACAAGGCCCTGAGTTCAATCATCAGTTCCACAAAAAAATAAATAAATAAAAAGTTTTGGCCACTGCTGACTTACTTTGCTATCAACAGTAAAAATCATCTACATTTAAGGAAAGTTAAATCTGATTAGATGTACTTTTAAAACCAAGAAAATATACTAGCTGCATGGTGTACCCCTAAGTCATGAAATTCTGTTATTTAAATAATCCACAGTTTTGAGGTCAGCTGATTTGTGTTTGTGTAACCCATGCACGTCATTTATTCATTCATTTAGGAGACCTAAGGTTTACAATGTGCAAGACAGCTACTTGTATTCTATAGTATACTAAAATTAATATCTCATCCCCCCAGATCTATATTTTAATTGGGAATATACACATATAAGTATATGTAAGTCCAATTGCAATACATACTGTAATTAACATACCCGGTGCTTATGAGTTTGAAGGAGGGACATAAAATTCTACTGGATGGATGGATTGAAGAAGGATTTAATAAAGATCATGGCATTTGAATTGGGACTGGAGAATAGGAAGAATTGTTAAAGTTGGATGTTGCAGGAAACCCAATAACGCAGAGATAGAGAATCTATCTCAGCGATAATAGCAGATAGAGTTTCCTAAAATGTAGAGTATGTATAAACCATGACTTGGAAATAATGCTGGGGAGGTAAGTTAAAGAAACAAGTATGGATATCATTCAGCTCATAGTTGGAATATTTTTCTCCTCCAAAATGTATTCAATAACAACTGAATTGGTGTTTTTCTGTGAATCTAAGTTAGATTAAGTTCAATTTTTTTAAATACATTGTCTTGCTTATCAATGACTCAAATCATTATGTTTAGTTGGTATCATTCTGGAATATCATAGTTGGAACTCTACCCTCACTGACAAAGTATCTTCTGACAACTACTCTTTAATGACAACATATTTTTTTCTGCTTGGCCATTCTTCATAAACTCTATTTTATCCTTTTATTTAAATTGACATGTAACAATTATACATGTACTTGGGGTACTTGTGATACTTTGGTACATATATTTATAGTGTAATACTCAAATCAGCATAAGCATATCCATCTGCTTTATCATTTCTTTGTGGTAAAAACTTTCAAAATCCTTTCCTCTAGTTTTTATGAAATATATAATACATTATGATCATCTATAGTCGCTCTATTAGGCAATAAAACAAGTATCCACTGACCAACCTTTCCACATCCATCCCTCCACCTATTCTCCCAGCCTCTGGGTACCATAACCCCACTATCAACTTCTATGAGATCAATGTTTTACCTTTCATGTTTGAGTGAGATCACCCAGTATTTGTCTAACTGTGCCTGGTTTCTTTTATTTAATGTCCTCAAGTCCCATTTATGTTGTCACAAATAACAGGATTTTATCTTTCTGAGAGCTGAATAGTATTCCATTGTGCATATATTCCACATTTTAAACATCAATTCATCAACGCTTAGGTTGATTTTCATTCATTAGATGATGGACACTTAGGTTATTCCATATAGTGCTTCAATCAACATGAGTGTGTAGAGGTCTCTTTGACATACTGACTTCATTTCCTTTGGATACAACCCAGTGGTGAGAATGCTATATCATGTGGTAGTTGTACTTTAATGTTTTGAGAAAACTATATTGTTTTCCAAAATGGCTGTGCTAATTTACCTTTCCACCAGGACTGTGTAAAGGTTTCTTTGTTTGCACAATACTTATCCTTTGTCCTTTTGGTAATGGAGTAGGATGTTAGCTCATTGTGGGTTTTTTTCCGGGGGGGGGCAAGAGAGGAATTGGGGATTGAACCCAGAATGTTCTACCTCTGAGCTATACTCCAGAACTTTTTTATTTTGTATTTTGAAACAGAGTCTTGCTACGTTGCTGAGGCTGGCCTTGAACCTGCGATCCTCCTGTCTCAATATTCCAAGTAGCAGGACAATAGGCTTGTACCACTTTACCAGCTCATTAAGGTTTTGATTTTCATTTCCCTCATGGTTAGTGAAGTTGAGCATTTTTTCATATAACCTACTGGCTAGATTTATGTGTATTTTCTTTTCAGAAACATCTGTTTAGGGTCTACTGCCCATTTTTTTTAATTGGATATTTTGTTGACTTTTTTCCCTATTGAGTTGTTTAAATTCTTTATAGATTCTGGTTACTAAACCCTATCAGATATATAGTTCATATATATTTTTCTTATTCTATAGGTTTCCTTTTAACTAGATTGCTTTCTTTGTTGTACAGAAACTTTTTAAATTTGATATAATATCATTTGTCTATTTTTGCTTTTTTTCTACTGTGCTTTATCCAAAATAAACCTTGATCTTCCCAATACCCTAAAGTGTTTTTCCTATGATTTCTTCTAGTAGCTTAATACTTTCAAGTCCGATATTTCATTCTTTACACCTCACTTTTTAAAATGCCCTTCCATGTGTCCCATCGTGTTGTTAGTTGTGCTATTGTGTACCACTTTTGATTTCCTCTTTTATTTGTTTTCCTACAGCTTAAAACATTTCCACAGATTTTGGCATCTTAAAGTGTGGGGAGTAACATTTTACTGCGTTGTGAGACTGCCTCAGGTCCTTCATGAAGTTGCAGTTGAAATGCTGGCTGGGAACTCAGTCATCTAAATGGTTGAATGAGGCTGGAGGAAATGTGGCCAAGATGGCTTGCTTAGGACATTGTTGGCCTGAGGTCTTAGGTTTTCTCTACTGAACTCCTTGTGACACACAGCTGGCTTCCCCCAGGGAAAGTGATCTAAAAGAGACTGTGTGCCTAAGAACGAAAATGCAGTATTTTTATAAGCTACTCTCAGAAAAAACAACATACTATCATTTCTTCTGTATTCTGCTGGTCACACTAACCAAATCTGGTGTAATGTGGGAGGAAACTACACAAGTCTGAGAAACAAGAGGGAGGGAATCCCTGAGGGGGCATCTTGGATGCTGGGTACCACACCCCTTCTTCATCTTGTCTGCCCCAATCCTATCAAGAGTGAAACAAGAGCCGGGGTGGTGGCCCGTGCTTGTAACCCCAGTACTTGGGAAGATGAGACAGGAGAATTCGGGTCACGGCCAGCCTCAGCTACTTAGTGAGGCCCTCCGCAACTTAGTGAGACCCTGTTTCAAAATAAAAGAATAAAATCGGGCTGGGGGTGTGGCTCTGAGGTAGAATGTCACTGGGTTCAATCCCCAGTACCACACACATACAAAAAAAGAGTGAAACAACCCAGAAATCCAGCCTCCTTTGCTCTAATTCTCACTACTATTTCCTCACTTTAGATCTGAGCTTCTCTTGTAGATTACTGCTTTGGCAGTTGGTTCTTGTACCCTTCCTTATTTAATCAGTTTTCCTTTTAATCTACTATAATGAACTCTCAAATTATGTTTCTGGTTATTCAAATCTCTTGCTTAAAATCATTTAGTAGCTCCCCATTAATTGCTTAGTAAACCACATAAAGATCCTCAAAGATTCGGATTTTCTTTAAATTCTTGCCTCATTTCCTGCCACAGGTAACTTCAATTGCTACTGCCCTTCAATAGAATGGTAATATAAAATAACTTGATATTTCCTGAGCATGCAATGCTTAAATCATAATTCTACAAATGCTGTTCCTCTTATTAAAATATCCTTTCTTATTTTCCCTGCCTTTCCCCCTTGAGCCCTCTTAATCATTCTGCACTTATTTGAAGCATTTACTAATCTCTGGCACCAATTTGATCAACCTCTCCTCTATCCCATGACCATCACTGAACTCATCGTATTTTATTGAGATTCTCCCCAAAACACGTGTCACAGCTTCAATGTGCCAAAAATGTGTTAATAGTTATTGATGGCACCCTTTTATATAGTAGGTGTTATTACAAAAGTAGGACTCTTGGTTTTTATTGAAAGAATGAGAAATGCTCTGGTCTGTGTTTTACATTTATAAAATTAAATAATTCTGATTGAGGATTAAACAAAATTGTAGCAATATTTTTATAAATTACTCTATGTTTTTATTTCTTCATTTAAATCTGAACTCACTTCTTTTAAAATAATATAATTATTGAAAAACTCTTAAAATATAATTAAATCCTTTGTTCCACCTAAAATTAATTTATTACTAAAAATGAACTGAAAATGGAGCCTGGAAAGAAATCACAATAATGTTAGGACTATAATCTGTTTCTGAAAAAAGAGTGCTACCGTGTTAAAGTGTCTTTTTAAATTATAAGCACATTTTTATATTGTGTTATAAACATTTTACCTTCATTTTCTTAACAATCAAATAAATCTAAGACTTTTTTTGAAGTATACTAAATTTTGTTATGTTGAAATTATATTTATATGTGGATAAATTGCTCTTGATGTTTCCATTATAGTCAGAAATACTGTTCCATCATTTTCATATTATGGTAATCAAGAATGTGTATTATCATATGATACATTATATTTCCAGTAATGAATCTGTGAAAGAAAACATATTACATACTGCCTATGGTCTGTCTTTTTCACTAATTATTCAAAGGATAGTTTCTTTATTGAGCATCACACTTAATTACTTAATTACATGATAGACCAGAATGGCTTTGAAGAAGCTACCCATTCTGTGAAGTGCATAATACGTTATAAAAAATGCCCTAATTACATAATTAGCTGATAAAATGGATTGGCTCCAAAGGACATACAGATGTTGAAAAAAACTGCAATCTCAGAATAGTGCTACAATCCATATTGGCCAAGTGGGTAATCAGAATCTTGTTTTATTTATAAATTTACTTGGAAAGGACTGAAACTAGGACATATGAAGCTCTCAAATTTTTTAAAGAACACATATATAAAGTCTTGGCATAATTAGATTAATGACACATAGTCAACTCAAATGTTTTTAAGTGAAGTAAAGCTTAGAATGCAATGTGTACCCCTGAGAGATAATTGTAATTAAAATAATCAAATATTTACTGAAGTCCCACAGAAAATATGGTACTATATTATATTTAAAAAAATTAGAATGCTTTGGTTGATGAAATTCTCATTCTCACAAATATTTGGGAGAGTAAACATAGACCAGGAGCCTTCAGGGTGATCCTGATAAATTCAGGTCACCTCTCAGAATCTCAGTTTCCTTATCTGAAAAATGAAGTGATAAGAATGGGAGGTTCTGGGGTTTTTCTTTCCCCCACCATTTTCCTTTAGGTGAAGGAGGAATCAGGTTTTGACAAAGTGCCAGGTAATTTGACAAGCATTTGAAAAGCCACTAGAAAACTTTTATTCTTTGGGAGATATATGTGAATAATCTTTTTATTAATAGATCAGTCCTTCAAATCCATGAGGAAATATTTCTGTAGATGGGATAAATAGGGAGTAAATCAGTATTCATATAGAATGTAAAACAGCAGCAGCATTTTTAAGGATGGGGAAATAAAATGAAAGAAAAAAATCAAGTGCCACAACTTATATTTCATAAAATCATAAATTGTCTTTTAGGCCAATTTTTATTCTTGTAAGACCCCCTTGGTGGTACTCTACTGTTTTATTTTTATACTCCTGATACTGAAAATTTCCCACATTGACAAATATGACTCTGTAGCTGTATTTAAGTGAGCTTGTATCTGGAGGGCCTTCTAAAAATGGCTCACAAAATACATTTAGGGAGTCACAGGGGGGTATATCATGGAAGTATGCTTGATTAGGCAATTCTTTCGGTGTCCTTCAAATTACACATTGATGGATAGTAGTGCTCCCTGAGATCTTCCTATTTTTAGAAACTCCTAAGACCAATGAGGCTGGTGGAAGATTGAAGAGTGATATTTCCAATCATCTGCCCTAACTGAACATGGTCTGGGTAGATAAAATGATATGAAGAATGGACTCTAATTTTGAATTATTTAAGACAGGTAAGACAGGGAAATAATTCACTAATACAAAAATAAAGAGATGCTTTGGGAGGGACCTGAGAATGTCTGACTGAGTCTTGTATTATGCCCCTTTGGTTGTAAGCAACAGATTTTTCAGATCACACTATGAAATGATGGAATGATGTAAAAATACACATCATATCAGGGAATACAAAGTCACAATGCCAGAGATGAACAGGAATCACCGTATTATTGGACTTCCTAGAAAGTAGATAGTGAAGGTCATTCAGGCCCTCGCAAATGACCCTGCTAGATATGAAATCTGCCTCTCTATCTCAGTAGCTGTTATCCAATTCATTGTTCCATAAGCATGGCTCAAAACTGCACTTTTTTGTGCTAGTTTCCAAACAATTGGAAGTTCTTTATATTTCTCAGAGTACATTATGAAGAATCCTACTGATCGAACCAGTTATCATTGTTCTGCTTTAGCAGAATTTTTTTTTTTTGGAGTTCTGGGATGGAACCTTGAGCCTTGTACATGCCAGACAAGCATTGAACTGCTGAGCTAAACCCCCAACTCCACCAGCTTTTAGCTTTTTCTCAAGCTATTAACCAAATCTCCAAATTCCGTCTCTGTCTCCATATTCATACTGAGGTTTCTAAGTGCTGGGGACAAAGTACTAGATTAGAAAAGCAAGATCTTTAGATCCTTGTTGTCATTGAGTTTCCTTTATAGGAGTGGTATACAACAACTACCAGAATAAACAATACAACAGGTCATAATAATTAACACGTTGTGGCAAGCACTAGGAGGGTTAGAGGGAATGTGTTGCTACTTCTAATTGGATTACCAGGAAGGCCAGAGGATGTGAAGCATAGTAAGGAGGCAGGAAGGGTCCAAATCAGGACGATGACCCTCAGTACTAGTGAGAAAATATTCTCCACTCCAGTGCTTCCTCACCTATACAGTGATATTTTAATCTTTTCTTTCATTGACTCATTCAAAACTATTTGTTGAATGATTATCAGACATATCTATGGAAAGAGCCTTGGAGGGAAAAAAAACAGATGAAGATCCCTGCAATCAAGGACTTTGTATTCTAGTAGTTGAAAAGAGACAACAATCAATAGATGAGCAAAATAAATAATCATTTCACTTTTGCCTAGACTCTAACACACTACTTACTTGCCTTTTAATCTCTATAGACTGTAAATTCCTCAAGGGCATAAACCACATATCTACTGCATATTTACCCATTGGCTGCTACACATGTCTTATGTGAGGAAGAAGAATTGAATCCTGGGAAAATACCACATTTGAATACATAATGTCTTATATCCGGTCATAATTTTGTTCCAGGTAACTAGTTCGCCCAGAACCTAGCTATGAGTATCTTTGAACTTTAGTTTTCTTATATCTAAAATAGGGATAACAACTTATTTGTATTTAAGTCATAATGTTTCTGTGAAAATCAGAAGTCCCTGTGCCTCAAAGTTCCTTGTAAACTAAAAAATACATACTCTATTACAATAAATGCTTATTGAAATGCACTGATACAATTATATTCACTATGGTGAAATTTCTCATTTTTTCAGTCATTTTAAATATGATGTTAGTTTCAGCTTGGTGCTTATTAAATAAAAGAACAGTCTAATTGTTCTCAACACTCTATATTCCATATAACCCTAGTGAAATCTACTTGTATCATGTTTCATAAGATCAGACAAAATAAAATGTTAAGCACAGAAGTTTCAAGAGTAGAAAATTACTTTTTATGCCTTTTGGGAGGATATCTAAATGAGAAAATGTACTTCCGTTTAAAAATGGATGGATTTTTTTTTCTGTAAGATGATGATAACTCCAAACTGAGTGAAGTCAGGGTCAGAGTTTTTTGGAAATTGAATACAACTTGCTGATAGTGAATCATCAGAATGAAGGGCATAGACATTCCCTCTTGGTGGTGTTCTATTGTGGAAGAGCTATTGGAAATTATATCTAAGTTCCTCAGAAGCAATAGTATAGTAATTTTTAATAAAGCTGGGCAGAAGAATCAAGAAATACCATATGTGTGAAGGCCAGTTAATATTTAAACAGAAATTGTTCAGAAGCAAAAACTTGAAAAATATGACAGTGCATTTAACCAGAAAATAGAACATAGAATTTGACAATTAAGAAAATCATTACTTGAAAAAGTACAGGAAAAGTAGCACAAAACATTTTGAGTAGAAAAGCTTCTTTTCTAAGACAAAGGCTTAAATGAGTTTAAGAGAAGCTATCATGATTTAATGATCAGGATAATCATATTGGATCATTAAAAATTGTTGTTCTTTTTGTAATATTTTTAGATACCCTGGTCTTATTATATGGAAAAAATAAAGAAAAACTCTAATGCCAGCAAGCAAATACCATTCGCAAACACTCAGAAATAAATTACATATTAGGCTACTTACCAAAATACTAATGACATCGCCAAGATTTCTTTAAGTACTACTATTTTGGGATTTCTTAAATTGCTTATGTTTTCTCAAAGCACTGGGAGCTATAAATAGTGCCTTAGGAATTATTATTCAGAAAAAGATATGATGTGGAATTATTTTACCTCTTCTTTTGACATTGAAGTAATGTGATAAATTAGAAGCTTAAGAAGATGCAATATTAAGAATGAAATTATTAAGCCAGTGTTAGTAGGCACTCAACTTAAGGCCATACTTATTTATATCATTAAACAACTGAACTTTCAAATTTGGTGATTTTTTCCATTAAAAATAAACACGCAGATATATAGACACTTTTCTTTTGTTTCAATAAGCATAACTTATATCTCCATTATATAATATTTGTTAAGTTCCAATGCATTTTAGACATATACCATGTTTAAAAACTCATTCTGTGATTCTATAATTACACTTGCCTTGTTATTTTTCTTAACTCTGATTTCCTCGGGCTTAATGTCCTGTTTATCTATATATCATCTATATATGTAGATATTTAATCTCCACAAACATGCACACATTCACTAATGTATACACTTTCGGTTTGTTGAAAACAGGATTCTAATTCTGCCTGCAAGGTATGCTCTTTATAGCTATCCAAAAATATCAGTTCTTTCTAAACATGTTAATTTTTGGAGTTTTGAGAGATTTTTAAATGCCTGAATCCCAAATGACAAAATATTCTATGCCCTCTATACTATTCCATTTAAGAACTATATAGATACTTTGTACACAAATGATATTTTGCTACTTCTATTCAGACTATATTAAAAATAATTTTACAATATGTACTATTTAATGCAAATAAATGCCTTGCTTATTTTCTGAAAAAATTAAAGTGGCCAGTATCAAAGAATTTAAAGGGAAGACGCGGGAACATTAGGGTCTTGGATGTATAACTTAAACATTAAGGAGGGATCCAAGATGGTGACCAAGGGAGATACCACGCTACGATCTCTCTCAGACTTGGATCTCAATCGTCGTGAAAGTAAATTCTCAACAGGAGAAGAAAAGCAACAAAAACTTGAAGTAAACAACGAAAAGTTTGAAACACGACGGAATCAAAGCCAGAAGACAAAACAGAGGAAAGTAAAAAGCTCCAAGTGCCTTACCTAAGAAATGGCGGCGGCGCCATCTTGGCCGGACTGCGCCAGCCGCTCCCGGCATTGCGGCTTCCACACGCCACCGGCAGAGAAGCCAGAGACCTGCTGTGAGTTCAACTGCAGATCAGCAGAGACGAAAGCGAGCAGCGGCTCCTCCACACTCAAGAGACCAGACGGTGGTGGCGACAGCAGCTCCAGCAGCGCCATCTTGGCAGGACTTTACCGGCAGCCACCAGCATTGTGGCTTCCACACAAGACCAACGGAGACGCCAGCGACCTGCTGTGAACCCAGCAGCTGCAGAATAGAAGCAGTGAAGGCGAGCAGCGACTCGCTCCACGCGCGACAGGGACCCGAACTGCTGCGTCGGCAGAAGCAGCAGCGGCGCCATCTTGGTCAGACTGCACCGGCGTTGCGGCTTCTGCAGGCCACCAACAAAGAAGCCAGGGAGCTCTTCTAAAACCGGCACTGCAGAGCATCAGCGACAAAAGCGAGCAGCAGTTCGATCCACGCTCGGCAGAGTCATCAGGGCCCAGAGGCCTGACCAGAACCTGCGGCAGCAACTGAGCCCCCCCATCGCAGAGATTAAGAGCAGCGCTCAATGAGACCGAAAGTCAACGAGCCGCCCCAGGGGGAGACCACCCAGCGCGGTCACAGGGACTCACAGGGTCTGAGACTGCGGATTGTCTCGGTGGAGGTGGGAGTGGGGTCTACTGTGGGACACGGTAGATGCGTGGATAAGGAGACAGTCCCTGGTGACATTTGGGTGGGACAGACTTGCAGCCCGTGGGTCACAGTGCCATTATAGAGTCCCCGGGGATTGCCACAGGACATACAGCTGTGGTAGCTGGGGAAAATTGGACCAAACCAACCCTCTCTGTGGAAAACGTGGAGTTCCGTATTTGCACAGAATCAGGGCAAAGTGACACCCGCTGCTTCTGTAGGCAAGAGAGACACAAGCCTGGGGCCCCCTGCTGCTGACACCTGCCATAGGTGTAGACAGAGAGAGACATAGGGACAGCCCAAGGGGAGAATGTGGAGACCCACACTTGCAGTGAGAGGGGCAATAGCGGCACTGGTTATTTGCACAGGTAGTGAGTGACACCAGGCAAGCGTCCCAATCACTTGAAGGAGACCAAGAATTGGGCCTGCAAATGGACATTATACCGAGCAAGTGAGAATAACTATTCAGTAAAGGCAATTCACCTTTAAGGCTCACCTAGTAGCAACTATCTACCTCCAGGATAAGAAACTATAAAGGGAGAGGGATTAGACATAGGATACCTACAGAGTGAGAGAGAGGGAGCTACCAAAAGCAACAAAGGTATAAACATAAGAAACCTGAAATCATGAAAAGGAAGAATAGCAAAGAAAAAATGAGCCCCCACAATCTCACAACAACAGAACCGGCCAACTCAGAAGTGCAAAGATTGTCAGAAGGACAATTCAGAACTTCAATAGAGGAAATGATACAGGATTTCCGAAAAGAATTCAGAGAGAGCCTGAAAGCAATGAAAGATCAAATAAACAAAGAATCCCACACCCTGAACAGGAATCAAAAAGAAGCTCTGAAGGAAGTGAAGGATGCAATAATTGAAATGAAGGCATCAATATAGACCATCAACAATAGACTAGACCACACAATAGACTAGAATCTCACTCTTAGAAGATGACCTCTCCAAAATGAACACATAGTATATAAATTAGAAAAAACAATTCAACAGCATGAATTGGACATTGAAGAGATCTCAGTCAGTCTTAAAAGAGCAAACCTAAGAATAATAGGCATAGAAGAGGGATTAGAAGCTGAAACTAAAGGAATCAATAATCTATTCAGAGAAGTAATATTAGAAAATTTTCCAAACATAGAAAGAAAGGTCGATACACAGGTACAGGAAACATATAGAACCCCCAATAGACAGGATCAGAGAAGAGGTTCACCACACCACATAATAATCAGACTGACTAATGTAGAGGCCAAGGAGAGAATCTTAAAGGCAGCGAGAGTAAAAGAGCAAGTAACATTCAGAGGCAAACAAATAAGAATCACTAGCGACCTTCCAAACCAAGTCATGAAAGCCAGGAAGGCCTGGAGTTACATATTCCAAACTCTGAAAGAAAACAACTTCCAGCCAATATTTATCTACCCAGCAAAGATATCTATCAAATTTGATGGAGAAATAAAAACCTTCCATGAAAAACACAAGCTGAAAGACTTTATGTCTTCCAAACCAGCTCTAGAGAAAAAGCTCAAAGAGATTAATTACAAAGAAGAAATAATAAGGAAATGCCAGAACCAGAGAAACAGTGATTTCCATCAAACAAACAACTAGGCAAAGAACAAACACTACCTCAAACAGAAATTAAATCTCAAAATGTTAGGAATGAAAACCCATCTCTCAATAATCACGCTGAATATAAACGGCCTCAACTCCCCAATCAAAAGACATAAGGTGGCAAAATGGATTAAAAATCACAATCCATCTATATGCTGCCTGCAAGAAACACACTTTACAAGTAAAGATAAACACAAACTAAAGGTGAAGGTGTGGACCAAGGAAATCCACACTAATGGAACTCGAAAACAAGCAGGAGTAGCAATTATGATATCAGACAAATTAGACTTCAAACCTAAACTTATCAGAAAAGACAAAGCAGGTCATTTCTTACTGGTAAAAGGAACAATCCAGCAAGAGGATATAACAATAGCCAACATTTATGCCCCAAACATAGGTGCAACCACTTTCATAAAAGAAACTCTTCATGACATTAAATAACACATAGATCCCAATACAATAATATTGGGAGACTTCAACATCCCTCTCACACCACTAGATCAATATTCAAGACAAAAGGTCAGTAAAGATGCCTCAGACCTAAGGAACACCATAAACCAAATGGACCTAGCAGACACATACAGAATATTCCACCCAACTGCAGTTGAATTCACATTTTTTTTTTGGCTGCTCATGGAAACTTCTCCAAAATATAGCATATTCTAGGCCACAAAGTGAGTACTAGCAAGTTCAAAAAATGTGACATAATTCCCTGCATCTTTTCAGACCATAATGGAATGAAACTAGAAATCAACTATAATAAGAACCAGAGAAACCTCATAAGCATGTAGAGACTCAATACCACACTGCTGAATGAGGAATGGGTAAAAGAAGAAATAAGGGGAGAAATTAAGAAATTCCTAGAAACAAACACAAACAGAGAAACAACATATCAAAATCTCTGGGACACCCTGAAGGCAGTATTAAGAGGAAAATTCATAGCACTGAGTGCCCACATAAGAAGAACAGAAAATCACCAAGTAAATAACCTAAATGACATACCTCAAAGCCCTTGAAAACAGGTAGTAGCAAAGCAAGTAGAAGACAGGAAATTATTAAAATCAGAGCAGAAATCAATGAAATAGAGAATAAAAAAACAATAAAAAATCAACAAAACCAAAAGCTGGTTCCTTGAAAAAATAAACAAGATAGATATACCACTAGCCAACCTAACCAAAAGAAAGAGAGAATCAACCCAAATTACTAAAATAAGAGATGAAAAAGGTGATATTACCACCGACAGCATGGAAATCCAGAGGATAATCAGAAACTACTTTGAAAAACTATACTCCAACAAAATGGAAAACCTAGAAGAAATTGACAAATTTCTAGACACGTACAACCTTCCTACATTGA
>PVJS01014330.1:0-40552 GCA_004027185.1 Glis glis
AAAAAAAAAAAAAATATATATATATATTTTTTGAATTCCATGTAAACAAATAATTTTTAGTATAAGTTTGTCTCCTGCAATATCTGCCAAATACTTTATAGTAGAAGTATATCCCTTGCAATTTCTGGGATATACTTATACCAAGACATTATTTGTTGATGATTCGAAATTCAAATTTAACTGGGTGTCCTATATTTTCATTTGTGAACTCTGAAAACCCTAGATATGTATGAGAAATGGTAAGTGTGACTGGTTACCATAAAAAGCTAAGATGATGAAGGAATCGACTCCAAACACAAGGAGGGAAGAGGGATAAAATGGACCGTTTGAAAAAGAGGAGCATTGCCAATGGAAAACGGATTTAATTGGCACAAAAAATAAAATAAAAACATATTTCATGGGGATCAAATTTGCTATTGTAGGCTCCCTAGCAACAGGACAATGAGGAGAGTTTCTCAAAGATTCATATCCTCATTAGACATTGGCAATGCTAGGACGTGAGAGCAGATTCAGCCTTTCTGACTTGTAGTATGTAGAACCATGGTTTTCAAATTTGAGACCCACCTGGAAGGCTTGTTAAAACACAAATATCCAGGCAGAGGGTGTACCTCAGTGGTAAAGTGCTTGCCTAGCATGCATGAGGCCTCGGGTTCAATCTCTAGAACCAACCCCCTCCCCAACCACAGCAATGAAAACCACAAATTGTTGAGTTGCACCTGGAGTTTCTGACCCAGTAGTTCTGATGTGGCGCCTGAAATTCTGCATTTCTAACAAGTTCCCAGGTGACGTTGATGCTGCTGGTCTGGGACTACATGTTGGCTCTCAATAGTTTTAACCTATACTGCTCAATAAGGTGGCCACTGGCACTGGAAATAAAGCTGGTCTGAAGTAAGATGTGTAGTAAGTGTAAATACACATCCGATGTTAAAGACTTAGTATGAAAAAAGAGTGTACAGCATCTATTAGTCATTTTGGGGTTCTTTGGGGGTGTTATTTTGGTACTGGGGATTGAACTCGGGGGCATTCTATCTCTGAGCTATACCCCCAGCCCTATTTTATTATTTAATTTTTTTGAAATAGAGTCTCCCTAAGTTGCTGAGACTGGCATCAAACCTGCGATCCTCCTGTCTCATCCTCCCAAGTACTGGGATTACAGACGTGTACCACTGTGCCCAGCTAGTAATTTTTAAGTATTGGTGACATGTAGAAATGTAAAAATGACATACTTGGTTAAATAAAATATATTATTAAAATTAACTTCATCTTTCTCTTTTTAAAGAAATACAACTACTAGAAAATGAAAAACTACATGGGTGGCTCACATTTGTAATTTAACTGGGTGTCAGATTAACTGGCCTCATATTTCTATTGGACAGCACTGTTTTAGACCACCATTTGGGTCTGAATTTAAATTAGTGAGAAGGAAATAGGTAAAATCCTTTAGAATTTTTTTGACATACTCTTGAGTTTAATATCCCTTCCATGACTTACTACATTCTCTTATTTGGGTGTGTCTTTTGGAACTATAAAAATGTTCCAGTGTCCCGGTGCTTGATGGGATCGGGATTTGGGGTGAATGAACCCTAGGGTGGGAGCACCACTTTCTGTTGGGGAGGTACAGAAGTTACTCCTGCTCAGGGGGCCTCTGCTCTATCTGAATTGGGGAGACAGTCACAATGGGAAAGGTGACCGCTCTGTTCCTACAATTGCCTCCTTACCCTGTTTTGGTTATTTGCGGGACTGAAAAGAGGACCAGTCATGATGGAATCTATAAATACACATAGGATGCACAGCCTCTAGGAGGCCTCTTTCCTCCCTTTTTTCAGTGTAGTCAAAACCCAGCAAGAAGCCTGGGTCCAGGTCTGGGTTCTACAGCTAATAAGGACATGTAGAACTCAGACAAGGTTAGAAAGAAAGCCCCAGAGAAGGTTAAAGCATCAGAAAATTGAATTTCTGACAAAAGGCCAACCTTGGACTATTTCCTCAGGAGAAGCAAAGCCTTCAAGTATCTGAAAGGTTACTTTACAGAGGGCTGTGGATAATTGTTCTGCTTCCACCAAGAATAAAGCTGGTGGAAAAACATTTAAACTGCTACACAGGGGATTTGGTTTTCGGGCAAAGGAAAGTTTCCTGACATTGAAAACAGTTTTTCATTGGAAAACATTCTGTTATTGTTTACCTAGTCCCTACCCTCAAATTTCTTGCCTAGACTGCAAGGATGTTTCCTAGCTGTGGGGTCAGGAATTATGACCTGCCTGAGATGTGGGGAAGGCTCCATGTCATTTTGATCAGGAAAAGAGGCTCCAAAGCCTATCTCCATACCTATGATGCTAGACTGTTGGTCTTTGCCCAATTCCTGGCTTCCCACCTGCGTGATCTTCCTTCTTGTAATTTGACTTTACTTGCTCAGATTTTTAGTTTAAAACATTATTAGCTTAAGCAGAAAAGGAGTTTATTAAAGGCTTAAAAGCAGTGGTGGGCTGGAGCCAGCTTATCCTGGCCCCAGAGAGGCAATTGTTAGATTTTTAGGAGCTTTGTGAACTGGTTGATGTCATGTTGGTAACTTGAACTTAGTCATGGTAGGGGTGTTTACATCACAGAAATGGGCACACACTGCAATTAGAGCCCCTGCCCCCTCTTACCCCTGGAGAGCCAGCGGTAAATGTCAGCCTGCATATAGCTGGTGGGAGGTAGCATAGCCAGTGCTTTCCGGGTTCATCTCACATCTACTTGGATACCTCTGACTTTAGCTGTAGTTGTAGTATCGCTTGGCTACACATGAATTTCATTCCACCCCAGTGTCCTGTCTCTATCCTCTTTTTTTTCACTCGGGCCTTCTCCTGAAGCCCTGGAGTTTGCCTAGCTCTTACATAGGGCAGCCTGTTCTCACTAGGGAATCAATACTGCCAAGGGAAAACTTCAACAAATGGCTGGAAACCAGAGGATAGATGCTCAGACACGTATCCTTTGGAGAGAAGACTTGGCATCGCATTCTGCAGGATTCCTCAGTGAGTCCCATGGTCTTTCATCCTCCAGAAGACTAGTCAAGGGGACCTCCCAGGGCAGCACCAAGTTCCAAGCGGGTGACAGTGGAAGTTGCAACGTTTCCTGAGGAATTGGTTTCAAAGACCCCAGATGTCACTTATGCCCAGACTTAAGAGGCAAGGGAAATAGACTTCAACTCTTGATGGGAAGAGCAGTAAAGTCACATGGCAAAGAGGCAGGCAAACAGGGACAAGAGGGTCATTGTGGTGATTTGGTGGACAATCTGACTTAGAAAGTCTCTGCCGGCCACGGTGGGAGATGGGGATTTATAAAATGGGGATTTCCCCAGATAGAGAAAAGATGTGTGAAGGTGCTGGATAGGTCAAAAGAATGACACGTGTTCGCTATAATTGGCCTGATCCTGAGTTGGACAGTGGCATCTCCCTCTTATCTCCCCCTGCCCTTCATGTGAGGAGTCCATCCTCATCCCTGCACAGCCAGGAGGGGCCTGACTTTGTGACCAATGTGACCCTGAGCAGAGGCACCATAGATACTGGACAGGACTGACATTTAATGCTGGGCTTCGTTTTTGAGCAAATAAAATGAGAATCTTACTAAGGTATGGATTGTTTAGAAGAAATGCACTGATTTGGATAAGCATGTGCTATTTATCAACATCCAATAACTCAAAAACAATTCAGATATGGATTATATATTCTTAGAATCTGACCAAGGCCTAAATCAGTGATCAATCTTGCTTTAATGAATTTCCTCTAAGGAGAATATGAAGACTGGATGGGAAGTGAAAAGGAAATGGGAAGGGCGGCTGATGCTTGCCGAGTGGCTGTCCTGGTAGGCTTCCCGCTGAGTGCTGACAGGTTTGCACTCGCTCTATCCTCACCTCAGCCTGTGAGATGGGGAAACTGAGGCTCAGGAAGTTCACACAACTGGACCAAGGCCACACAACTAACAGACTAGATGATTTCTGCACCTACTGTGCTTTCTATCCAGATATAAAATTTTAAGGTCTGCCAAAGGTTTATCTAAAGAGGTGAAATTCTATACTGGTGTGTTTGCTGTTCAAGAGCTCATGCTCTGGAGTCAGAATAAACCCAGACTTCCTGATTCTGCTGCTTAGGAACTCGGAGTTTAACTTCTTAGATCCTGTTTCCTCATCTGTGAAATGGGGATAATAATAGTAACTCTCTATAATATTATTAAGTATTTAGCATGGTGCTTGTAGCAAGTCAATTATAGTAACATCAATTGTGGTTAATAATAGCTATTAGCAATTACTTTTTATTATAGAATATGTTTTACATTCTGTCTATATTGTTCAGTCAAACTGAAAAAATGCTGTAGATTTGCTTTTCAGGGTAATTCTAAGTGCTGAGTATGGTACGATTGTCAGAGTTACTGCATAGATAATCTGATTTGGTTATTAGGTACTTAAATTCTTGTTGAAATGAATTGTGGGGAAAAAAGCTGAAAGCACAGTTTCAGCGATTTAATGATATGTTTAGTAGAGACGTGATAATGACGGACTTGAATTAATTATGGGGTCCTTCAATGAATTGTCTAGTAGTAAATTTGCAGACATATTTTCAGATAAGTCCACTGTTCAATGAAGAGTTTGAATTTCAAGTTTACCTGTAGCAGCAGGAGAGAAGGAACAGGTCAATTCTGAACAGGCACTTGTAAAAACAAATACCTTGGGTCTTCCAGGCTGTAGAAGTTGATATCATTAAAACTGGAAAAAAAAAAGGAGAAGGAGGGGTTATGCTGCACTGACTTACATTTATTTCTATGTTTGCAAAACTCACATGGGGTTTTGTGTGAAACGCTCTGCATAATCATAATTGCCAACATCTATTTAATGCCTCCTGGTTTCCAGGCACCATGCTAAGTCCTTATATATGTTATCTTATTTATTCCTTGCATTAAACCTGTACCAGTAGATACTATAAGTTTGCCCATTCCTACACACAAAGAAATTGAGGCTCAGAGAGGCTAAGTAACCTGCTCGAGTTCACACAACTAGGAAAGTGGCAGGATGGATATAGACCCAGGCAGACTGACTCACTCTCAGCCTAACCAAAACTTGTAAATGAAAGGCCTTTGCTGCCAATGAGATTCCTATTGGCTGAGGAATGGGGAAAGGTGTGTAGAATGGATCAAGCAGAGTCTAATGTCTATGCTTTAAAGTAACCCCTTGCTTCCTTGCTCTGAAGGGAGACAGACAGGAAGCCAGACTCAGCCTTTGGATATGAACAAGGAGGCATAGAGCCTGATGGCTGCTGGCAGCCTTTCTGCCCAGTGGAGGGGAGCTAGTTGTAGGCTGAAGCCAGTGATTCAAACAGTAGGGTGGAGAGATGGGAATCTCCCGGGCTTTCAGAACATCACCGAGTTGACCCAGGAGCCTGCTCTGCTCATGGACTTTGCTAACATAATTGATTTCTTGTTGACCATGGCAGAGACAGCCAGTTGCCTCTCCAATATCATTCTTTCCTTTTTCCTTACTATCCAACACCTAAATTTGTTCAGGGTGACAATTTCCAGTTAGAACCCTGTGTTTCTCAGTCTCTTTTGTATGGGGTGGCCACGTAACTTAGTTCTGGCCAATGGGATATAAAGGTATAAATAGAAATCCCTGCTGGACATTTCTAGGAAAACTGTGCTTTTCTGATAAAGGCACTTCCTTGCCTCCCCTTCTGATTCCTGGAATGCTGGGGGCTGCAGCTGGAATGGCCATCTCAGTGGCTTGAGGGAAAAACAAGTGAATTGTAAAGACTTGAGCTGTGAGCTGCCAAGGTAATGCTGGGAAGCTCTAACTTCTCGTTATGTATGAGAAAAGAAAACCCTGATATGTTTAAGTCAGTGTTTCCCTGTCTTGGCATTTGCATATAAATGCATTTCCTAACCTAGAAATTGAAATCCTTCATTGACATAGATCTTTTCCTGGTGTTCTGTATCTAGTACTGCACGGCAAGTCGTCCCAACACTTGGTGATTTACAACAACTGTTTTATTCTTTATCATGTCTGAAGTTTTGATGGGGCAGAGCAGTGGAAGCTCATCTCTGCTTCAGGACATTTGGGGCTTCAGATGGGAGGACTCAAATGGAGGGGGCTGGTTCAGCCCAAATGGTTTCTGGACTTACACATCTTGTACTTTAATGATATTCCCCATGTGGCCTCTGTGTCCATCAACATAACCTGGGCTTTTGATATGGTTGCTTAGGGATCTAAGGGGGAGAAAATAGAAACTGCCTGTCCCTTTAAGGGTCATACCCAGCGTGGGTACTGGGTAACTTCCACCACATGCTGTAGCTCAGAGCTGCCAGGACTGAAGGGAGTAGAGGTATAGACTTCACTTCTTGATGGGAGGAGGGAAAGAGCTGATGGGGGCTGTCTTTGGAGACGAGCCACCACATTTGGTAAATTGGCAAGGGTTTGTGGATTTGTAGGCAACGCCCTTTCTTTAGAGTCAAGGATAGTCTTTGAATTTGCCTGGTATCCACAAAGCATTTAATGTTTGAATGTGGGTTGTGTGCTGCTGTGTAGATCTTTATGTTTTTCATCATTTGGCACAATTGAAACCTTGCCATTTTGCCATGGCACCTTTGCAAGGTTGGTGGAGAAGACAGACATGGGGGGAGGCAGGAGAATGACAGCGGTGTGTAGAGAGATGATCGGGGTGAGGGGCGTGAGTGAACATAGCCTTTCACTAAGGAGAGGAACCTTCTAGATTGAGCATGTTGGAGTGAATCAATGAAGGAAGAACCTGCTGGCTGGTACCTGAGCCCAGAGATAATAGGAATTTGGTTGCCACCTGAGAGATGTTGAATCAAGGAATGTTTGCTGACCACATATCACCAGCCAGGTACTGTGTGGTGAACGTGGCATTGCCAACTACCAGCTGCTGCACAGCTGTGAACATGTGAAGGGGTCTTTTTCTGCCTGGGGTTCCTTTGCAGGTTCCATTACGCTAAGGATAGGGTTTTTCAGAAGATGAAGAGGGTGGGATTTGAGGGAGGGCTAAATGAGCAATGTATGCATGCATGCTTCTGACACCCTGACACTTATCAAAATGTATAACTACAATGCACTAATAAATGAATATATTTAAAAAAAGATGAAGAGTTTAGGGTTACTTTCAGTTATGGGTATTCAGATAGATCAGAAAAACATAGTCAAGTCAAGACAAGTCATAGTCAAGAGTTATAAAAATTGTAGTAGTCTTCAGTGCTTGCATTTAATAAAAGAATGCTTTGGACATCAGCCCCATAAACAAACAAATAAACCCGAACCAGACTAAGTGACAGTGTATGAGCACCTGTGGAGGAAGAATCCGACTTCCTGCCCCAGGTCCTAGCGACAGGCCTCACAGGTTCTAGAGGTGGGTCTCTCGTGCCAGAGGCTGAGGGATGGTGGAACTCCTTTAAAAATTGATTCTGAAACCTGCGAGTCCTAGGGTGGTAAAAAGAATAGCAGAGAAGATTGACAAGGACTGGGACACAGCTGTGGGTCTCTTCTCCTGGAGGGGCCTGGGTTGGTTCAGCTGAGCTGATGCAGGTGTCATCACAGACTGCCCACAAGAGACCTTAGGGCATCCTGTGATGTAGCTGGAGAGGACCTGAGAGAGGACTGGGGCTGCTATTAAACTGTTCTGAAGCTGTCACTCATCGACTTCAGTTGTGCTGACTCACCATAAAAGTGCTTTCAACTTCTGCGGCCAGTCCCTGGGCAGGAGCTTTTCCTGCTTGTGGTATCAAGGAGACAGTGGGAGTAGGGAACCTTTCTTAATCTATTCATTGTTAATTAACCCTACAAACAGAAATATTTATTTACTTATTGGCCAGGGAGGGAGATCTGTTCATGGTATCACTGTTTCTTCTTGAGTTTAAGCTAGACCTTCTGGAATCATCCACAGCATACACTCTTCTAAAATGTTTTATTTATTTAATTATTTATTCATTTGTGGTACTGGGAATTGAACCCAGGGGCATTCTACCTCCGAACTACACCCCTAGTCCTATTTTTTATTCTTTATTTTGAAACAGGGCCTCACTAAGTTGCAGAGGGCCTCACTAAGTAGCTGAAGCTGGCTGCGAACCTGGATCCTCCGGTCTCAACCTCCCAAGTACTGGGATTACAAGCGTGCGCCACCACGCCTGACTCTAAAATGTTTTATTTTTAATTCCCCTCCCCCAAAGGGAGTGAATAGAGAGATGGATGGATGGAAAGACGCACAGGTGGGTACAGGTTGAGGTCCTCTTGACTGGATGAAGATGCTGGGACGAGGGCATTGGAACCGCCCTGACAACCACTGAGCTGCACAGGACAGTCTGTGGTCCTCAGAAATGGCTCCTGTGGACCAGGCCCCAAATCCTTTTGTTGGTTGCGCATTTTGGTCATGTTAAGGAATGGGGCAGACAGCCTCAAACCAAGAGAAGGAGATGGTTGTGATGCTCCTGTCACTGGGAGATGGTCTCTAGTTCCAGGCCACAGGGAAGCCCGGGGAAAGCCCAAAGAGGGTCTGGGGTGGGGGGAAGGACCCCTCACTCCCCACACATGAAAAAGGACGACTCAGTGTGTACCTCTTCTGAGTTGAAAGAGAGAAATAGATTCACCTTTAGGAAGATAGGCTAGGACTCGGGTTGGCCCAGGGGCCACAGCACTGCAGGAGAGGGAGAGGAGTGGACAGGGAAATGGGGACATGCTCCCTCCAAGAGCGCCAACCCAACAGGTTGACTTTTCACCATTGTAAATGCATTCCTTTGACTCATCCAGTTTTTCCAGCTTCCAGAGTCTTCACTGAAATGCAACGACCTTAGAAAGTTCTGGTATGTAAACCTATGCCCCTCCCATTGCATGTTCAGGGATGGAGAAGCTCACAGGATAAAGGTAATACAGTCACCTGCCTCAGAAAATGTTGCCATCTCCCCAGTAAGAAAGGCACACTATTCTTTTCATATTAAAGTTAGCCCAGATGTCATCTGACACTGCACACAACATTTGCATGAGTGTTTAAGAACCACCTTTCAAGAACTCAGAACTCCAGGTCGGGGTCAGCCTCCTTTGCAGCAAGGAGTGTGCATTGTTAGACTTATGTCATTCTGAGCTATTATATCTTCAATTAGTCCTCTGCTCAGAGCAGGGTTCGGTGGGAATCTTCCACAGAACATAGAGGAGGGAGAGTTGTGTAAGTGGGTGTTGTCCAGGAAATGATTCTTATAGTTCTTTTTAATAATCACCTGATGTGGTTTGCAATGCCTTTTCTTGGGGCTATCCAGATTAGGACTGTTTATTAGTTTTCAATAACGTGATTACCTGGTATAACTATCTGAATACATATATGTGTAATTTGCTTTTTGGTGTGTGCATTATCTGGCTTTCTCTCTTCCCTCTTTAGAATTTCAGAATCCATTGTTTGACCACAGGCCTCTCTTTTGTGAGTCCCTTTTTGTGTAGTTGGGCTACGTGCCCATTACCTGGGTGGCTGACCCAGGACTCATTAATTCTAATACCTTGACACCTCATTGATGCTGATTATGCTAATTGCAGGGACCGCTACCGCCTCTATTTGTTCCTTTCTGCTTTTTAGCTGAAACCTCAGGGGGACGGGTTTTGTCATGTTGCTCATTTCCATTTTTCATTGCTTTTCATTATTTCTGTGGTAGACCCGGTGGCAGGTTGAAAAATGTGTACTACTATTTTTAACCCAATCTAGGAAAATCCAGAAGAAAAGAAGATGCAAGCATAAATTTTACTGAAATCTATACCTTCTTCATTTTCCCTATGGTATTTATTTATTTAAAAACAAAACCTTTGGAGAGTCTTAAACATTTTAAAAACAAAACATAATAAAACGAAAACTGCCATACTTGGCAGACACTTTTCGAGCTCATGACGTGAAAACAAAGTGAAACAATTGCTTACTCCAAAAGACATCTGTCCCTTGTTTAATAGGGTAACAATGGGGCCACAAATGTGACTCAGCCGGAGAGAGGGGACTTGGAAGACTTGGATTAAACAACAGCAACGATAGCTGAGCATGATGGCATACACCTGTAATCCCAGCACTTAGGAGGCTGAGACAGGAGGATTGCAGGTTCAAGGCCAGCCTCAGCAACTCAGTGAGACCCTCAGCAATTTAGCAAGACCCTGTTTCAAAATAAAAAATAGAAAGGGCTGGGGGTGTAGCTTAGAGGGAGAATGCCCCTGGGTTAGATCCACAGTACCAAACAATAGCAACAACAACAACAACAACCATAAACAAATGAAGCAACTTGATTGACTGATGCAGTGGAAGAGAAATGATTACAAAAGGGAAGTCGTGGATACACTGAGGTAAGGCAGGGCCGCAATGGGCGGTGGTTCCCATTTGCTTTTTGTTTTTAAGTTTCTATTTTGTTAAATACAGTGAAAGGGCCATGTGGGATGCTGACACCCAGGGAGAGTGGACAGAGGTGTTGGTGTGACCGTGCAGGTGGTGTGGTAGGAAGAGAGTGCGCCGTGGGGATGGTTTCATGTGTCTTTTGCAGCAAATGAATATGGCCGAAAACAACTCCAGAAAAGGGAGGTTGGGGTCAGACAAAGGAAGGCCCTGAATGCCACATCAGCTTTGCCACGGCCCCACATTCCGGTGACAGATGTGTCAGTCAGGGTCCCAGCAAGCTCACAGTAGGAAAAACAAAGGGAGGGCAACAAAAGGATTACTTATGGGGGAGTAGGGAATGGAAGGCACTTGGGGTGAGCGCAGCCCGGGGCGTAGGAAGAGAGGCTGATTGTCACCTGTAGGCCTGACAGTGCCAGGGATGTGGTTGCCTCATCTGGAGATGCCAGGGCTGTGTGGTGACAGCCCTCTGCCAGAAGTGGCCTTCACAGTGACCCAGCAGGGGAGGAGCAGGGGAGTAAATACTCGCTCCCCTTCCTCCCTCTGACTTCCTACCCTTGCTGCCTGTATTAGGGTGTCCAGAGAGACAGAACCAATAGATGTGTGAGAAGGAAGAGAAAGAGATTTAGTTATTTTAAAGAATTGGCTCAGGTGATTGTGGAAGCTTGGCGAGTCCAGAGTCTGGTGGGGTGGGCCGTCAGGCTGGGGGCTCAGGGAAGAAGTACAGTTCAAGTCCAGAGATGGTTTGCTGGGAGAATTCCTTCTTGCTCTAGGGGCAAGGGGAGAAGTCAGTCTTTGTTCTATTAAGGCCTTCAACAGATTACATTAGGTTTACCCACATTTATATAGGGTGATCTGCTTTACCCAAAATCCACTGATTTAAATGGTTTTCTCATCCATAAGATACCTTCAGAGAAATACCTAGAATAACGTTTGGCCAAGAATCTGGGAGCCGGGCGTGGTGGCGCACGCTTGTAATCCCAGTAGTTTGGGAGGCAGAGACCAGAGGATCCGGGTTCGCGGCCAGCCTCAGCTCTCTCTCTCTCTCTCTCTCTCTCTCTTCTTAGTGAGGCCCTCCGCAACTTCATGAGACCCGGTTTCAAAATAAAGTTTAAAAAATAGGGCCGGGGGCGTAGCACGGAGGTAGAACGCCCCTGCGTTCAATCCCTGGTACCGCAAAAAAAAAAAAAAAAAAAAATCTGGGTACTGTGGCCAGCCAGGTGAACACACCTGCTGATGTGGAATTAACCATCACACTGCTCATTGGTCAATCAGAAGCCAGGCAAGGCCTCTGGTAAAGGCTGGACCTTCAGGGGGCAGGGCACCAGTGTGCTCTGGAAGAAAAGAAGGTCGGTATTTTGTTCGCCTCTATACCCTCACTATTCTGTGTAGAAGCTTGGATAGAGGTCGTGGGTCTTTCTGAATTTTAAGTGTTTCCAGAGGCCCCGAATAATATAAGACCTCCTCCTGCCTCCCAGCAAATGAACACAAGCGTCAAGAAGAAATGAAATCTCTTAAAACACTGCTGGTTTCCCTTTATGCTTTTATTTAATTTTTTTCCTGAAACTACATGAATAGCAGTATAAGCCATGTGCGATTTCAAAAGGCAGTCACCTGCACAGGCTGGCGAGGCAGAGCTCTGCCATGTCCAGGTCTGCGTACTACTTCACTGTAATACTTTCCCCTACACTGACTGCTCGGTTTCCAGGAGGCTAGCACAGGAGGACTTAAGTCATTTCAAAAGAGATTTAAATTAGATCAGATAAGGAACTTTATCACTAGGGCTGGGAGATACTGGGAGGGGTTTCTCTGTTGGGCTATTTTGGATTTGGGGTCTTATTGAAAAGCAAATACACCAGGGTCAAATTCATATTAAAACAATACATGTAAGATGGAGACTTGAAGCATTATTAGATATTCAAATAAGAAATGGTTGAAAAAAATTCGATAATTGCCTCAGTCTTCCAATTGGATTTTTGTTTGTCGTTTCTTTTTTAGTACTGGGAATAGATCTGTTTCGTTTTGCATGATGCAATGTGTCTTGAGCTCTGAAATGGTTTTCTGTTGGAAGTTATGAGAATCTGAAACTATTATCCCAAAGACAAAGTGCTGTGCTGCGGTGACTGTAAAGTCTCAGTTGAGGCAACTTGAGGCACAGCTTCTTGATGCAGAAAAGCCTGACCACAGGGGCTGCCTGGAGAGGGGGATGGAGACCAGCCTCAGTCCTGGTTAGCAGGAAAGTAACTCGCTACTGCTGCTGCTTGGGCAAATCTCTATCCCTTTCTGGGGTCTTCCTCTAAGATGACAGACCCATCATGTCCCAGTAGTGGACATGAACAATACTGATTCTGAGGACTTAACATGCCTCTCATGTATGGGGCAGGTTAGGGGTGGAGGGAAGCCAACCTTTTTATTCTAGCTACAGCTGACTGTGTTTTGTAGATGTGCTGAGACCATGTCTGGGCTTTCTTCCTAGGTGCCAGGTGGAGTCATCTTAACCCAAGTGCTCATTTGACTGGTAGAAACCTAACCAAATCAAACTGTCTTCTCCTCCAAATTAGTGCGAAGAAACCCGGGAGGTCACTTGAACTTGGTACCACCCAGAGATGCTGAATGATGGATCTGGGTCTTCACTGAGGTTGCTGTTTGTCTAAGAACTGGGGCGCAAATTCGAGGAGGCGAGCCCGAGGAAGCAACTTCCTGTGGGGGGTGTCACATTTTCCCACACATCCTTGAATAAATCCTCATCGCTCAAGGTGCTCTGAGCGCAGTCTCTGTCTGCTTGATCAGTCTGACTGACCAGTTACAATCTCACATAGCTCCAACAGTGTTTGACTCCAATTCTACCATGTTGCAGTATCAGGTACCAGGGAGGCAGGGTGGCGAAGATGCTATGTGAATGTTCTCTGGGGTCAGTCGTTGGGTTCAGCTTGAGCTCTCCCAGTTAGGTAGGTATAGGTTCAGTTCCTGTAACGCACACCAAATAACAAGCAAGATGGAAGTTCATTTCACATGCACATAGCAGTGTGGGTGTAAGCAGTTGAGGACTGATAGAGCAGCCTTGTAGCTTAGGGATCCAGCTTCCTCACTTCTTATTGCTCCACCTTCCACAAGGTGTTGCTCTCATCCCTATGCTTCAAGATAACTCACCACAACGTCCCTACTCCAGCCCAAAGGGAGAAGGGAGGGCACAGAAGGGAAGTTGCTCACATCATTTCAGCTAAATCCTGTATGTAGGCCAGAACTTAGTCACATGGCAGCTTCAGAGGAGTCTGGGAAGTGTAATATGTATTACTTTTCTACTGCTGTTTAACAAATGATCATAGACTTAGTGATTTAACATCACACATTTACTATCTCACAGTTTCTGGGGTGGTGGTGTTAGCTGGTTCTTTGCTCAGGGCCTCATCAGGTTGAAATTAAAGTATCAGCCAGGCCTGTGACCTCATCTAAGGCTCATTTTGTGTGTGGGAGAGAGTCCCCACTCTTGCTAATGTCCATTCTTAGCCCCTAGAAGCTGCTAGTCCCTGTCACTTGGCCTTCTCTACAACCTGGCACTCTCCTTCAAGGCCAGCAGGAGGTGCTCTCTGAAGTTGACTCTTCAGCAAAGGCCCAGTACCTTTGAAGGGCTCACCTCATCAGATAAAACACACCCATGGTCATCTCGGTAATCTTCCTTTTGATTGTCTGAGTCAACTGATTTGGGACCTAAATTACATTTGTAAAATTCCTTCACTCTTGTCATATAATGTGACATAATCACGGGTGCAACCATCCCATCATAGTCACAGGTCCCACCAATACTCAAGGGAAGGGGTATGTGGGACATGTACGCCAGAGGATACGGATCTTGGGGACCATCTTGGGATTCTCCCTATCACATAATCTTATTGGATGCCCACATACCCAGCCAATAGTAATCAATATAATTCTGATTTCTATAGTTCTATAACTAGTGAAGAATGGGAGAAAAGATATTGGGGTTACCTGGTGGTCTCGTCCACAATAACTCCCTAGCCATGCTATCCTGCTATTTAATTTTCCTGTGCTTCAGCTTCTATAAAACAGAAATGCAAACAATACCTCACTGATGTTTTTGTTGTGAGACTTAAATTAGATTGCACGCAGAACAGTGCCTTGCACATATTAAAACACTCACGGAACATTAGCAATAATTCCTCTTCTCTTTCACCAGGAACAGGGATGAAACACAGGGTGGGGGGGAACCCTGGGAAAAATTTAGGAGCCATCAAAAATGTAGCCATATCTTTAATGACTCATGAGTACAAAAGGGGCTTGTTGAAGTCTTTCCAGTCCTGATGTTTTTTTTTTAGACAAGTGGTAGGATAGACAGAGACCTGCAGAATATTCCCAGCACCTTGAACTCACCATGGCATTATGAATGATATCACACAAAACAGATGCCCTAGATGACATCACAGTCCACAAAGAGAAGCTGGTAGTGCAAAACCTCTGGAACTTGATGTGCATTTTGCCAGAGGTACATGTTTTCTATGAGCTTGAAAGTTAATCATGCCCAGTTTGGATAGCAGGTGTGTGTGTGCACATGTGTGTGGCTTGCCTGTGTATGAAATTAGTCACATATTGATTAACTTTCCCATGCACAGGAGGGATGGGATGTTTTTGAGAGCCATTGGAGGAAAGAAAAGAATGAACTCATCATGTTGCTTGACTCAACAGGCTCTGAGATTTAGAAATTAAATCTGAGCCATTAGTGTGTGGCTTTGCTTTTTTAATAGGAAAACGTTCCACATAAGTCTAGCAACATTTATATTAGGGTTGCTTAACACTTTCCTCTGCTTCTGAGATGGCTCGCACACGGTGCGTCTCGAATAACACACAATACAAACAATTATTTCAGACATCTCAAAAATGAAGTGCTACCAACTTCATTGTGCGTCTCTGCTCTGGCACGTAATGAAAGACATATTCTTAATGTGAAACAAAAGAAGATTGTGAATATTAAAAAAGCAGCCCAGCCAGCTAGAGTTAAACCGTCGGGATAAGATATTAAGTTAAACCACATGTGAAGTGCAGCTGTTTCTGTTGAAGCTTTCATCAGGCTCAAGTGGAAAGATTGGTGGGTTTTAATATGTGGTTTCCAGCCAAGCCAATAGGAATCTGGGGAAAATGTGTGTGAAATCAGGCCTCTGCCAGGGGGGTCTCGAGCTCCTTTCCTTCTGTTAACGTAAACAGGAGGAACCCAAGGCTGAGGGCAAGGCCTGCTCCAGCCAGAGGTTCAGCTGATGATTCGGGAGTGACCAGTGGCTCTTCATACTCCTTTCAAATGTGTGAGTCCCATGATGACAGCGGTAGGAAGGAAGGAAGGAGTCTTTTTGAATCTGTCCTCTGCTATTTCCTGTCAGAAACATCTAGAAGTCATTCAGCTCCTAAGAACGTACAGTGTCAACTCTATGCAAGCCCTGGTATGCCTCTTGGGTTCAACCTCTGAGGATTTGAATTTGCTAAGAAAACATGCCAATACGTCCAATGCAGTACATATCTATTATACAAACATGAAAATATTAGAAATCAATAAAAGAACATGAGTGCAAAAATCAGGATTGATGGCCCTTCCTTCCTCCCTCCTTCCCTCCCTCCCTTTTTTCCTACCTTCTTTTGTACTATGGATTGAACCTGAGGGTGTTCTACCTCTGAGCTACACCTCCAACCCTATTTTATTTTTTATTTTGAAACAGGGTCTCACTAAGTTGCTAAGGCTAGCCTTGAACCTGTGATCTTCCTATCTCAGACTATTTCTTTACAAGGACTGAGTTAGTTAACTGGCTTGAAGGTTGGTTGGGCTGCTTCCTGATTTTGTCCAGTCTTAGAGGATTGGCCTGAGAGGGTGATGTCATCAGCCTCCCACCCTGAACCCCCCAGCAATACAACATTACTTTCAGCTTCAGAGGCGTGGAGCAGAAATGATTTTTATGGGCCCACACATTCAGGAATTGAAGGAGGATTATGAGAATGTCTGAAGTGTACTCATTGACCTTAGGAAAGCAGTTGAAATGCTATCATTTGTATGCATCAATTCATGTGTTCAACATTTATTAGGCAGCTACAAGATTCAAGAAAATTTGCAAGGTGCTCTTGGGGATACAAAATTATGTAAGGGGGAAAAGGAATTGACATTTATTGAGCACATACTATTTCCCAGACATCGTGTGGGCCCTTTGATACATTTGGTCATTGAATTCCCAAAACCCTGAAAGGGAGAAATTGGAAGACAAATTCTTTTCTCTCAAGAGCCTTCCAGTCTGGGATTAAGTAACAGATAAAAGACATATAGAGATACCCATGAAATAAGATAATTATAATCATATGCCAAAAGAGAGGTTTTAACGGGAACTAAGAGATTGTAGTGATTACTTAGAGAATGAAAGAAAATTTATTGGAGGAACTATGTTTGAATCAGACATTGAAGGTTGGGCAGGATTTAGGTTCACAGAGAGGTGGACAAGGAATGACCTGGGTGAACAGGAGGATGAGCCGGGGAGAGGAGGGGAGACAATACTGATCATATTGTATCGAGTGATACTCAGGAGTAAAGTGAAAGTCACAGATAACCACATTTCCTCTTGTTATTGCTTCTTGGGTCCAGCACCAGGTTAGTGGGTCGCTTGGCTTTAGGGTCATGTTGTATGGAGAATGCATATCTTCAAACACTTGGTGCACACTCAGTGTGTAAGATGCTGAAACCATCAGAGGCATCCTCAAACTAAGATGTGAGGAGGGGAGTGCAGGTTCACATGTCCAATCTCACACTCACTGTGCACCCAAGGGCACAGAGTGGAATGGTATGCAAAGTGGCCAGCACTGTTTCATGTGCGGTCACCTCTCTGTCCGGTCATGCTGGGGCTGTGCTGTTGACTTCCAAGCGTTAAATCCACATAGGATTTGATTCTGAAGACTGAGATAGAGATGGCAATAGAGTCAAGTCCTACTTAATTATACTGCAAGTGAATGTGTGTACGGGTGTTGGTGGTGTTGGAAGGTGAGGGTGTGGTTGGGTCAGCCTGGCAGGCACAGAGAGCCAGGACCAGGCATTGGGATTGCAGCAGGTATAGGGTTTGGTGGCAGTAGGGTATAAGGAAAAAACTTGGGTAAACTTGCTTTAATAAATCGGGGCTGTTGAGTTGCAGCAGAAAGCAGAGTCGTGTTCTCTGAGAATCTCTCATCCAATTCTACTCTGTCATATTGCTAGAACTTGTGGAATCGGAGTGGGAAGTAAGTGCCCTGTCCAATGTAGCCTCTGTCCTGATGGAATATGGACAGTCACCACACTCAAGGTTGAAGCAGTCAGTCCACAGGGCACCTGGCAGGAGGGAGGCTCCAGGAGGTTCGGGAGGCAGTTCCTATCTTCAGGCAGTTCAAAGTTCTATCAGATGTTCATGGGAGGGTGACCAGCAGCATGCACTGAGCCACACAAGTGCAGGTCCAGTGGATGACCAGGGTCAATGGAACAAAGTACAACAAACCGGGAGGCTGAAAACAGAAACTGATTCTTGTACAGTTTCAGATGCTAGAAGTCCAAAACCAAGATGAAGGCAGGGCCACGTGCTCTATGAAAGTTCTAGGGAAGAAGGCTTCCCTGCCTCTTCCAGCTTCCAGTAGTTCCCAGCAATCCTTGGTATTCCTTAGCGTGTGCCAATCTAACTGCAAACTCCTGTTCACTCTCTCTCCATATGCACACCAGTCTTTGGATGTAGGGTCCATTCCAATCCAGTACCACTTAATGTTGACATAATTTTATCTACAAAGACCCTCTTTTGAAGTAAGGTCACACTCACAGGTACTGGGGGTTAGGACTTCAGTATGTCTTTGGGGGAGATACAATTCAACCCACGATAGCTATCCATGTGCAAGCTGACTAGAGGAAGGAGGAAGGGCCCTGGACTGGGGTGATCAGGGATGGCATCTTGGCAATGATGGGACTTGAGTTCTTTCTCACAGGGGAATGGTGTTTGGATGGAGAAGTGGTGGGCTGGATTCCAAGGTGGCTGGAGGGGAAAGGGGAAGAGTTACATGGCCAGAGTCACAGAGCTTGTCGTGTGTGAGCACATCAGCACATGGTGAGGAGGCCAGCCTGGCAGGGACAGAAGAATCTCCTGGGGAATGGTGGAGATTAAGATGAGAGGAAGAAACTGGGGTCAGACTGGGGAGTGACCCACGGATCATAGGAAATTGGATGTCTGGGCTTAAATCTTATCTCCCATATTCTGGTAAACTTTGCTCAATAGCCCTAAATACTTTCAGAAGATAGAGACAATCATGGAGAAGGGCGTTAGTGCCCAAATCTGCTTCTGAATTATGTATCAAGACATCTTGCCAAAGCTTCTGAGCCACCCAGGGAAGTGGGTACTTGCCGTAGGTTTAACCTGAAGAAAATCTGCTGACCATGGCAAGGACACTCATGAGTTTAGTCAACATGTCACCAGCAAGAAGACCAGCCCTTCTTCTCTTTGTGTTGCTATTTTTGCATCTGTGAAAAGCAATGGATTTGTCTGTGACCTGCTGCAGTTCCCTTGAATAAAATAGTACAACTTATATTTGAATAGTTTCCAACTCATTTTATCTGCAAATATTGCTTCATTTGACATAGCAGCTCTGTGAGATGGATAGAACAGTATTTTTATTCATGTTTTAATCATTTCTTTGTGTTTATACACTTAATGGTGCATTATAGTCTCATACCATAATGAAGTTCAGAGTGATAGTGACATACATGCACAGAGCACCTGGTGAGGTTT
Organism: Glis glis; assembly: GCA_004027185.1. Lineage (NCBI taxonomy): Eukaryota > Metazoa > Chordata > Mammalia > Rodentia > Gliridae > Glis > Glis glis. The sequence continues at coordinate 19,160 of PVJS01014330.1, forward strand.
CCCCGGCTCCCTTTCTACTCCCTCCCTTCCCCATACATGATGTTGAGATTGGCATTGGTATTCTCACATATGCACATAATATCAATGGAAGTGTTTCCTTCATTAATTCTCTCCCTGTTCCTGCACCCTCCTGTAGACCACCTCCCTCACTCCACTGGGGTTTCTTCTCCATTATCTAAAGTCCCTCTTGTATCCCGATTACTCCCAAGCTTCTGCATATGAGAGAAAATATATGACCCTTAACTTTCTGTGACTGGCTAATCTCACCATAACATTCTCCAGGTCCATCCATTTTCCTACTAATGACATAATTTTGTTCTTTATTGCTGAGTAGAATTCCATTATTGCGTATATATGTTACAATTTTGTAATCCATTCATCTGTTGAGGGATATGTAGGTTGGTTCCATAATTTGGCTGTTATGAATTGTGCTGTAGAGCAGTATTTTTGCCCCATTTTTTTTTTGCAGTACCCGGTATTGAACCCAGGGGCACTCTACCTCCGAGTTCCACCCCCAGCCCTATTTTTTATTCTTTATTTTGAAACAGGGTCTCACTAAGTTGCGGAGGCCTCACTAAGTAGCTGAGGCTGGCTGCGAACCTGGATCCTCTGGTCTCAGACTCCCAAGTACTGGGATTACAAGCGTGTGCCACCACATCCGGCTTTTTTGCCCCATTTTGATAGAGGAGAACATAAGCTCAGAGACAGTTCCCTGACTTACTTACAGAGATACTCTGGTTAAAGTCAGAGCCAGAACTTGAACACACTTGAATACAGGTCTTTAGATTCCTAGTCCAGTGTTTTCTCTTCCACAACAATGCTTCCTTTATGGTCAGAATCTCTGTATCCATCCATCCATCCATCCATCCATCCATCCATCCATCCAACAAACCAATTTTAAAGGTCCACCATGTAATAGGTAGTCTGCTAGGCCCTAGAGCTACATGGATAATTAAGTCTCTACCCTCAAGAAGTTCACAGACTTCTGATCCACTGTGAAGTCTTGTGCATAATGGTAGGGCAGAGACTAGAATCCAGGCTGGGTGTCCTCATCCCATCAAATCAAGGCCACCATGAGATCAAGGGTCTGTGGGGCAATGCTCTTGGGTCAGTTTTTTTTTTTCTTTTCAGTTTATAAGCACGCTGCTAAAGGCATATCTGAATTCTTGTTTAGTCAGTATTTACTATTAGCAACACTTAACATTAAATAAAGAGAGGATGGTCAAAAGGGAAGCTCTGAAATTGAGTCAGCTACTACTACTAAAATAGCAGGTATCCCCAAATAACTCTCTGGCTATAATCCCTTAGATTTGCATTGCATTTCCCAGTTTATAGATCTTTTTAATATGTGATGGCACTTTGACAGGTAGTCTTCTGTGTAGAAATCACTAAAGTGGACAAATGAGTGAGACCTCTGCCTGATAGTATCATTTTCAGTCGCTTTTAACTTGGTCAACATAGTGCCTGATGCATAAAATGCTATGCCCAAGGTCATAGTCACTCATCTCGTGACCTTGCATGCAGAGTGCTTTCCATTAAGCCACTGGTTCAAGACAAGATTCAGACGAGATTCAGATGAGATTCAAGACGCCTAGAGGTGGAGATATCTCGAAAAAGAAAGAACATGACCAGATCCGCCAGACTGAGGGGCTACCCTCGGCTCAACGTTCAGCCTGCGGGTGTGGAATGAAACACAGGGCTTTGTTTACAGCGAATATTTGAACTTAATTTGCTCCGTTCAGCTCGTCTGACTTCCAGGTTGCTAATGAATGAGGACAAGAGCTCACATGCTGATCCCACCTACCCGAGATAAAAATGATCCAGGAAAAATGCAGAAGCCCTAGGAGTATTTCGATAGATTTCTTAAAATATGATTCTCCACCCAGCTGCCGTGCTAGGGTTGGAGTGTCATGAGCATAAAAATAAAATTTAGGGTGATGAACAGTTAAAGTCTAAGAAATCGTAAGCAGTAGAAGCGGGGATTATTCATTCTCACCGATGCTGGCGCGGCGTTCAGTGTTTGCGCGCCATCTCATACATCTCTTTGGAAGGAAAAACAACTTGAACTTGCCACTGGGACGCAGGCATTCTTTCCTGCATTGGAGCCAATGGAGCTGTTGGAAACACTCTATAAATCTCGTCTTCTGTACCGTGACCTTCAGCCCTTTGGGGGCGGCTCTGACTTTATGTTCATCCTGCAAACTATAGTAGATGAGACTTGCAGCAAGACCCAAGGGCTCTGTATCCGGCATCTTTGCCAGGTGAACAAAGGGAAAGGACTGCTGAGGTCTGGGCTGTTGTTCAGAGCTGGGCTGTGCTCTCCCAGCCAGAAATCAAGCTCACATTCCAGCTGCCAGAGAACAGCAAGGCTCCCAATGAGGTCACGGTGCTCTGAAGGGGGCACTGTGTATCTCCTCTCACGCTTATTACTCTCGGTACTTAGCAGGGAAGAAACAGCATCCCTTTTGTCTGCCCCCAAAGAAGCTTTACCAAATAAAAGTGGGGGCAGAAAGAGGCTGACTTTGGAAGAGAGGGCTGCTCACATTTTATTGGCTATTGGGTAGATTCCTTTTGATTTTATTTTTCAATTTAATACGAGGTGTGCCTTGAGAAATGCTTATGCTAATTTGAAACAGGAGTCAAACAGTGCCAGGCGCTTGTGTGGCAAGGCCCAATCTGTCTGATCATGGAGGCACCTGGTCTATAAATCCATACCAGGGCTGAGACCTGATCCCGGCTCCCAGGGTGAGAGGGACCAGGGCGATGCTGGGAGTTGTCTGGGATAATGGGGCTGGCAAGCCTTGCTCCCCCACCAGGCAGTGTCTGAGATGTGATCTGGGACAGAAGATATGGAAAGGAGACATTTCAAAGAGATTTGTAGCACAAATGCCAGTACCCTTGCCCTAGGGTGAGGAATGGCATCGCAGGAGCTCAGATGCAGCTCTGTTTACAATTCTCAACTGCATTATGCGTTTCTGGGTGTAGCTTGGTTGTGGCTTTGCTCATGACCTCCTCCCCAGCACGCACTGTGGGGTTTCCTCTTGTTTCACAACCTTTGCTGTGCTCAGGGTTGGTACCATATTCATTTTGGCACTTAATTCTGTTCACTGATTCCCTGTGAGTTTTACTGTTTCTTCGGTGAGACTTCAAACTTCTTGAGAGCCCCTGGAAGGTTCTTTTTCATCTCTCTGACTTCTGGCACATTCAGACAGGAGGAGTAAGCCCACATCCCATGTCCCTGAACCAGCCACCACCCTCCTCCATAGCTGTTTATTCTGGTCCTTTGCTAATGACTGCCTTCTCAAGGCTAAGAGGACACCGAAGAATGGTCCAAACTGCAGAATGGAAAGAGCATCCTTTCTCTGTGTTACGTCCTCAGACTGGGTTTATAATTGGCTCCCGGGATAAGCCACAGGAGAAGTCCAGTGCAGTGCCTGGAAAGGAGTAGCATATGGTTCCAACTTCACATGGGCCTGGCCAAGTTCCTCTAGAGTCTGGCAGCCCTGGTGGCTGCCCGCATGTCACAGTGGGCGTCTTTACTTGGCTGCCAGCACTACCCTTACCTGCCATGCTCATCTTCCTGCCTTGGGCCACCATTGCCAGGGGAGGCATCATTGGGTGATGCAGGCATGAGACCCAGGTGGCTGTACTATCATAGTAAACCAACTCTGACCAGGAGTTCACTCAGTGGCCTTATCTCTTAAAGTCAAGTAATTGCATATACCCTCCATATCTAGCAAGTGGCTGAGCCAAGATCCGATGCCAGATCTGCCCGGTGCTCAGGGCTGTTCCCGCTGCCCTGAACTTTGAGGGGTGAAGTGTGCAGCTCCCCGTGGGGTACAGCATAGTGCTGGCAGATGACACCCCTGACACTATCTGCAGAGCTCCTGACCTGCTGGCTTGTCCATTCTGTCTTTGTTCTGGCTCGGGTGAGAGCAGTATGAGACCACGCTGTCTTCTCCTTAGCGTCCCAGCTCGAGGCCGCATCCTGGCTTCTGAGGCGTCTCAGTTAGGTTTTCAGAAACCTTTACTGGGACCCCACTATTCCATGACGATGTGTTCACAGGCACCTGAAGAGTGAATGAAGGTTTTTTTTTAATACACTTTTATTGATGCAATATAATTATATATTGTAGTGAGATTCAAAGTGATACAAACATACCTGCACACGATGCTTGATGTATCTCCCTCCATGTACCCTCCCTTCCCTCCTTTTCCTCTCTCCCTATACATGTTAGTGAGACCGTTAGCGAAACCTTGTATGGACATAAAATTACTTGAACTGTTCCCTTCCTTGATTCTTGTTTTTCTCCTCCCCACCTCCCTCCCCCAATCCCCCTCTGCTATTCTACTATTTTCTCTCATTTGACTAAAGTCCCTTTTGCTTCCTATATTTGTTCTAGCTTCCACATATGAGGAAAACATATGACCCTTGACTTTCTGAGACTGGCTGATCTCACTTAGCATAATATTTTCTAGTTCCATCCCTTTTGTTGCAAATGACATAATTTTGTTATTCTTTATGGCCGAGTAAAATTCCACAGTGTGTGTACACCACCTTTCCATTATCCATTCATCTGTTTCCTAGGCAGAGCATGCAGGCTCACTTGCCTGCCATTTGTGGGGCTAAAAACCAACCAACCAAAATAAAAAGCCAACAAGGCCCCGTGCTGGCTGTTTCTCAGAGGTGCCTTCATTACTATCACCATTTTGGTTCTTGAGAACCAGCGGAACTCTCGGTGTTCTAGATGCTTCTGAAAACCACGGGTCCAGGTTTAGCAAACATGGTGTATCTGTCTAGTTTGTGTAATGTGCCATAGAGACTGCTTTTACTTGAGCTTCATTTCCCTCCTCCCTAATTTAATTGAATGATCGTGGGGGTGGAATGAGGGGCGGTGCTAGGGAATAGTGAGTTTTCATAAAAACAATATTAAAAGGTATCTCCTGGGAATTACCTCATATCTGCCTTCTCTCAATAACCCATGAAAGAGAAACAATTTTCTCTGGTGAGTTTGCTCTTTCTGATGTTTGGTGGAAAGGGGTGGGTTTTGGAGTCGGTGAGATTTAGGTTGAAAGCATTCCTCTGTCACTTGCAGGATACGCCATCTTGAATGGGTTCTTTGTGGTCTGAGCCTGCCTGTACCTTGTGTAAGATGGAGATGGCGGCGCTTCTGTCCTGTGGTTGTTGTAAGGACAAGAGAAGCACTTGGAGAGGTGCTATATACGTGAGCATCCCTGTGTGTTCGTCAGCTTTGCGTCGCTGTGACAAATGCCTAAGAAAATCAACCTAATAAAGGAAAAGGTTTATTTTGCATCACAGTCTCAGAGGTTGCAGTCCATGGTCGTTGCCACATTGCTTTGGGCCAGTGGCAGCATAGTACATTCTGGGGAGAGGAGGCAGAGGAGGTCTGTTCACCTCAGCCAGGAAGCAGAGAGTGTGAGAGAGGAGGGGCCAAGGTCCCAACATACCCTTCAAGGGCACGCCTCCAGTGACCTAACTTCCCCCACTAGACTCAACCTTCTAAAGGTTCTGCCACCTCCCAATAGTAGCATGGGCTGGAAACCAAGCCTTTTAACATATGGTCCTTTGTAGGACAGTCAAGATCGAAGCCATTACACCCTGCCTTAAATGTTTTAGGAGGGTGAATCCAGATTTCTGTCTTAGCTCTTCTAAACTTACTAACACATCATTACTGTTTTTCAGAAAGTAGCTTTTCTGAAAGTTGTGGGTTTTTTAATAACTGCAACTTCTCTCAGGGAAGGAAGGAACTTTCATGACAAAAGAGGGCTGTAAGACAGCTGTCAACAGCCTCAGGTTTGGCGGGTGCTCACTGCGCTGAGGAACAAATTGCTCGTTTATCATTATTATTATTTTTCTAGTAATTCAGGCAGGACAAATAGCCACAAAATGCCGTTTAGTGCTTACTAGGTGCTAGAGGCTGTCAATTCACTCCTTTGATCCTCACAGTGACCCTACGAAGGAGGGCCTATGATTAGCCCCATTTTACAGACAAGGAATTAAGGCTCAGAGAAGTTAAGGCAAGTAAATGCCTGTAAGTGTCAAAGCCAGGATTCGAATCCTCATGGATTTGCTTCTTTGCAAGCTTTGCCTTTGAGCTCATCTATCATTTTAACTTTTCTAATACTAAGTTCTACTTTCACCTGTGGAAAGGAAAGTGTTAACAGTAGAGATGGGTAATCATTGGTTAGAAAAAAATTAAAGACATCGAAACCCAACAACCTCTACGTAGCCCTAGAAAAGCAGCATGAAGTGGATGTGGGTGGATCCATCCTCTGTGGCGGCGGCGGCAGAAGGAGAAGGGAGAACAAAGTTGGAGGGATGAGAGATGCTCTCTTCTCTGCGGTCACCCACTGAGTTTCGTCCTAAGCATGACAAGGAATTAAGGGGTTCTTTTGAGTCTTAGAACTTTGGCTTTGTGATCTCTGCCTTGGGCCACTAGAAGGAAGTTTGAGTTCTCTCTCTGTCATTCATCATGGAGACTAGCTCAGACTGGGTTGAGTGTCTTCAGCCATTGATATAGAAAAATGGAACTGAAGTTGATTCCCTGTTCAATCAGCTGGGTAATAAGCACCTGTAGGACTTGTCCCCCAATCATGGCGACAGTACTATGTGAGTGTCAGTGGGTAATCTGCATATGAAGCCTCTTTGTAACTCTAACTGGATAAGCACATGCAAAGGCTTATTATTCTAAGTGTAGCGGGTGTTAGTGGTTGGAGTGCTGGGGATTCTAAAATGAAGGGGAACTGCTTGTGTTCTCCGGTGAAATAGTAGATAACTGGATAGAAATTGTTTTAAGTAAGCCATGTTTAGAGGTGCTGCTCCACACTGGAAGCTGTGCACCTACAAGTTTAACTCGGGTGGGTGTGATGCTTGGTAAAGACAGGAAGGCCTGTGTTATTGGAGGGATTTAGGAAAGGGATGCTATAAAACACCTGAACATTGTGTTAAAATAAGAATGCATGAAGGAAGTGTGGGGTAAGATCAAGGAGAAGAGAGTTCTTGGCAGAGATTGTTTCTGTAATTTATCCCAGACCCTTTAATTCCTGACCATGACCCTGGGGAGGAGATTATCACCTCCCCCAGCCAGCAAGATTGGCTGGTATGGAGGTTGTTAACTTGAGAAAATCACCAGAGATAGTACTGGGCAACTTCAAAAGTCCACTGTCCTTTCCAATGAGCTTGTTGTGAAAGGGCTTAAACAGAACACTAATAACAGCTAAAGACCTAGCTGCAGGTGGCTGTCTAATTCCAATCAAAATAATCTTCCCTCAGTCTTAGTGGATAAAGGAGGGCAGACTTAAGAAGGAAGGGAGAGTGATTTTTGGCACGGGTACCAAGTCTGTTGTGGAGGAAGACTATTGGTGTTGGCAGTGTGCAGTTAGGTTTTTTCCCAGCAACAAATTTTCCTCTCCCCTTGATGGCTTGGAGGGCCCATACACAAATGTCTTTGTGTCCGTTGTACACAGCTGCACGCACCATGTGCTATTTGCTTTAGTTAACGGTACAGTGGAGAGAGAGTAGGTTGTTGGTTTTTGGAAAATCCGAATGATTATAAGCAAACATGTTGGTCCATTTCCTAGAAGCTTCCATGCTGACTTGAAAATATACTGTTCAGGGATTATAGACTTAGTGCCCTAAGGACTTTTTTTGGGGGGGTAATTTGTGTTTAATCAGTGTCCTATCAGTTTCTAAGACTATGTTCTTTGGTCACACGTGCTACTTGAGTATAGATTTCAGTTGTGATATATAATTGCCAAATGCTAGGTTAAATAAAAGTGAACAAGTATCTTTACTGTAGGACTTTCCAGAATGTTAATATGCAAGTTGGCTTTGAATCACCTAGGAAGTGATACAGTTTTAATCTAAAAAAAATCTCCAAATTAATTCCTTGTTTCCGTATTTCATAGATGCATCATGGGAAATGCTGTTCTTTCTAGAAGGGCATGAGTGGTCCCTGTGAGAACTCAGCAAGTTGAGCAGGCATTTCCCTGCAGGCCTGTGGTCCCTAGCATTCCTGCCAGGATGCTGGGCTGTCCCTGGAGAGGAGGCTGGAGTCAGGTGTCAGTGTAGTACCTGGCAGTACAGGGCACTGGTGTGTGTGTGTGTGTGTGTGTGTGTGTGTGTGTGTGTGTGTGTTGGTGGTGGTGGTGGTTGGCATGGGGACAGAAGAAAAGGAAAGCTGTCAGAAGAGATGAGATCCTGCCCTGCCTTCTCCTCTCAGGAACACCCCGGCTGGAGGATTCCCCCTAAAAATTTCTTCTTGGGCCTCAAGGGCCAAAGCATAGTCACAGGTGGAATTGTTGTCAGAGATATTCCCAAGTGGCCCAGTATTTAGAGCTTGTCATTGACGTAAGCAGATTTCTGCTGCTGAAAATAGTGACAGCCAGTCATTGGGGCCAATTTGTGAATTCTCCTCAGGGACAGGTGTTCAGGGAAGTAATTTTGTGGCAAGAAGAAAGTCACTGGAAATGGTTGTTTCCCTGAAAAGTTATACCTCCTTATTTTCCTTTAAGAAGGAGGCAGTGCCATTTCAGAGAGCTCGAGTCCTGGTACCTCTAACAAGTACAGCCGGTGACTAATCCTCCTGGCTTCGTGAATTCTCATGGGGTTGATCATTCTGCCAGTCTCCTCTTGTTTCCTAGAAGGGTTTGAACTCTGAAGGTTTCTGGGTCGGTGAAGGCTTCCACATTTTCCATCTAAATCATCTTTATGTTGCTGGACTGCTCGGGAAAAAACACACCAAAAGGCCCGGCTTATTTCTCTCAGGCTTCATGAGCAAACTCAGATGATGCTGAGAATGGCAGAGGCCGAGAAAAACCTACACAGCTACTTTTTGAAAGACTATCCGGAAAGGGAGCTTAAAAAAGGGTTTCACTGAGCCCTGCTCATGCCACAGGCTTCTCTTTCCATAATTAAAGAAGGAAGCCTACCTTCCAAGAACTGAAGGTAGCAGCTACATTAGGTCGAAGGAACTGGGAGAGAGATGAGTGTCATTAATTAATCTTATAGTGTATCTTTCCTAATAAGACCCTAATGGTTTGCCTTGTGCAGCATCGAGCCAGGTCTGTCGGTTATTTATTTATTTAAGATGTTTGACCTGTTTGGAAATTAAACACTTTCTTGGATTTCACTTTCTTGGGTCTATGGCAGGCCGGCTGGGGGTGATCCTCAGAGGATATGATGATGAAAGCCTTCCTAGGGTAGCACAATGGGAAAAAGCTAAAATGAATTAGCTTGCTATGACATGGATAACATCATCGCATTTATATATGTTTCATTAAGCGGGGGCCTGACAGCTTTATGAGGAAACAGTGGAGTTTGCAAGGGGGGAAGGCCCTGTAACCCTGCCAAAGTTGATTGCGGCCTGTGCCATGCGTGCTCTTTAATAGAATAATATTTGTGCAGTGAAAATGTCATCTTAAATGACTGGTTTGATAATCCCTTAAGCTTTTAAATGATCTGCAAAGTCTGGAAATTCTACCCCAGTGTTTGAAATTGACGGGAACATTAATGAATGCCAACATTAAAGGATGGTGCCCAGCTTTGTTTCCCCGAATCAGACATCGCTTGTTTGCTGGGGTTCCTGTCCTTTTGTCTCCTGCTCCCTTTCTGGGACACAACCCTGTTGGAGCAGCTGCAGCAGGTCTTCTCTGCGGGAAGGCTTTTGGGGAGGGGGAGTTTAGCCTGCGTGGGATCTGGAGTTACCAGGGTTGCTGCTAGCTGGCTGTTCCTTCCTGCAGGGCAGAAAAGGCACTCCCTCTGGGAGGGAGCTTGCAGGAAAGCCCCCCTCTGGGCAGAGCAATTAGCAAAGGGCATGCTTCTCTCCAGCTGGTGTATCCCAAGCCAGGGCCTTACCCATGAGCAGCAAATGGGAAGGATTTAGGCCCCCTGGAGCCTGCTCAGGCTCCTGCATAACCATATGCAGCATCCCTGGTGGTATCTGCCTTGTTTGCTCAAATGTCCTTTGAACCAGGATGAAAGCCTTCCATTCCCCTAGACAAATATTCTTTCCTGTATAGGTTCTGGGAGGGTCTTCATCTCCCCAGGGAACCCCCCACATCTTTCAATGATGCCAGCATAGGAAGGCTGGTGTAGTAGAGATTGTCTTCTCATAAATTGATCAATATGATGCAGGCATTGGCAAACTAGAGCCCAGGGACAAATCTGGCCCACTGTTTGTTTTTATAAATAAAGTTTTATTGGAATAGTCATGCCCATTGGTTTATTGTTTATGGCGCCCTTCCTGAGATAGTGTTCGAACTGAATAGTTGTAATGGAGACTGGACTGTATGGCCCACAAAGTCTAAAATATTTGCTATTGGGTACTTTAGAGAAAAAGTCTGCAGACTCCTAGCCCAGAACACTGGGCAAAAAGTAGAATCCCTGGCTCGAGTTTTAGCTTTGCCAGTTCCTGTATGTCCTTGGGCAAATTACTTAATGTCTCTGTGCCTCAGTTTCCTCATAAGTTAGTGGGGATAACATTTTTGACCTGCCACTCCATACAACTATTGAGAGGATTAAATAATTAAACATAAGGGAAAGTGCTATACGTGTGTGAGTTATCCTCAGAGGTCTGCCAGGATTTGGCTGCAGTACCTGGGAAAAGCCTCTTTACCTGTTTTGAGCTATTTCCTCATTTGTGAAACCCACACTCCCTGAACTTTAATGTGTGTTTGTTCACCTGGGGGCTTTGGTAAGATTCTGGGTCAGGGCTGGGGGTGGAGAGTCTGCTCCCAGGAGATGCTGATGCTACTGACTGGGCATATTAGAGACCCCTAAGGAAATAGAACCAATAGGATGTAAATATATAGAAAGAGACTTCTAAGGCATTGGCTTCCTCGATTATGCAGGCTGGCAAGCCCTCAATCTACTGGGTGACCCAGCTGTCTGGTGACCCAAGAAAGAGCCACTGTTGTCATTCAAGTCCAAAGGCATTGGCTGCAGAATCCCCTTTTGTCTGGGGGAGGTCAGTCTTTTGTTCTTTCCAGGTCTTCAATTGATGGAGTGGGGCCCACCCACATTATGTAGGGCAATCTGCTTTACTCTGAGTTCTCCCATTTCAATGTTAATCTCAACCAAGAATGCTCACAGGAACATCCAGAATAATGTTTGACCAAATATCTGGGTGCCCTGTAGCACAGCCCAGTCGACACATAAAAATAACCATTCCAGCTAGGTATGATACTTGGAGTAACAAAAAGCTGGATGATTTTGCTGATGTTGCCTGGTGCTGCAATCAGTGAGCTGTCTTGCAAATGGCATTGTCACCCTACCAGGGATGGTTACTTTCCCAGGAACCCCTCCCCACCATATGCCGTAGAGAGGGGTTTTGGGCTTGTCTCAGCTCTAACCCTGTATCTGACGAGATGAGATGGTTTTTTTTTTTTCAATTTCTGGGAAGGCTCTTGCCAAAGCTGGCTTCTGGCAGCCAGGTGGCTTGACAGAACAGCTAGTGCCCGGCTGGGCCTGCCCTGGCTGGCCTCATGTCAGCCTGGATGCACCTGAACCTGTGAATGGTGGAACAGCTGGAGGGTGTGACTAGTTACTTACACCTTGGCATATGATGTTGTAGAATTTTAATCATTCTGCTTTGAAGTGAAAAATTTCCTGTGCTCCAATTGGCTACTGTGGTTCCCCAACCGCATCTTCCGTAGTCTAGGGGAGGCTATTGGCTCAATTGTCACCTGAAGTCACCTACTGGCCTTTTGAGGAGGAGCTCCTCCTCTGAGCACAGTCAGCTGGTTCCCACCTCCATGGGAAGGACACATGGAAGAGGAAGAAGTTGGAGAATGCATGGAAAGGGTAGGTAGGTGTGTGGTGGCAGAAAATTAAGAGGATTATTTGTGAACAGTTGTCCATCAGCTCAGGATGCTAGGAAAGACCCATCTACACAGGGTGAAGTACAAGCTCATGATATAAAAGCATGCACTTTTAGATCTGGACAAACCTGGGTTCAAATCACACCTTTGCTTCTTTTTCTAGTGGCAATTGGGTGAGATTCTTAACCTCCTAGAACTCCTCTTAGGCTCCTTGTGAGAAGTAAAGAAATGATTCCCCATAAAGAATCCTCCAAGGCTCCCATTTGTATCTTATTAGCTCCCAAACACACCTCTGACTCAATCTTGGATCCTACTTAGACTCTGCTTAGTCTCTGGCAGTAATAGAAATTCATCCCACATTCCAACAATATTCAGTAAAAAATTGGGCCGTGAAGACTATACACACAATACCTGATTTTACAAAGGAGAATGAAGTAGGCTAAAGCACTGATTTGATTAATGCACGACATTTAGGTCCTTCTGCTCCTAAGAGTGGAAGCTCTGGCCAATCCCTTGCTTTCTGTGTGTCTTGGTTACCTCATCTGTAATAAGACACCACTGGGCTTGTTGTGAAGGTTAGATGAGATGTAATAGCCAAGTTTCAGTGTAGACCTGGGACACAGTAAGCACTCAGAAGCTCCTCTTAAAGTTATTGTTTCAAGATTCCAAGGCTTGCTTGACTGTGTTAAGAAAATGCTGCTGGGCAGTGGTTGTGGATTCCCTATACAACTATGGCCTTTAAGATGCTTTAAAAACTGGCTGGGGACCAAGTCTAAAACCCTGGAGTAAGTTGGGCATGGTGGCGCATGCCTGTAATCCCAGTTGTGAGACTGAGACAGGAGGATCACAGGTTTGGGGACAGCCTCATAATGTAGAGAAACTCCTAGCAACCTATTGAGACCCTGTTTCAAAACAAAAAATAAAAAAAAGGCTGGGGGTGGAGTTCAGAGGTAGAATGCACCTGTATTCAATCCCAATACCACATTAAAAACAACAGCCACCACAACAACCAAAACCCCAAAACCAAAAACACCAAACCCTGGAGTGCACTGCCTCACAAAATACTGGCAGAGAAAACTCATGGGTCAAGGCAGACCTGACCCATGCTGTTTACACTAACTGGGCTCCTGAGCCCTTTTGTTGGGTGGTGCTGGGGATCAAACACAGGGCCTCGTGCATGTGCATGTGCATGCTAGGCAAGTGCTCTACCACTGAGATACACAGCTAGCTTCCTGGGCCTTCATATTAACCCTTACCATTTTTGCCCAGCACACTCTCTGCAATGGCAGTTTTGGGGTGCTGTGGTTTGAGTGTGTCCCCTAAAGTTCATGTGTTGGGAACTTGATCCCCAAGGCGTAGCCTAATAAGAGGCTATTAGGTCATGAGGGCTCTGCCCTCAGGAAGGGATTAATGTTATTGAGGAAGTGGGTTAGACGTGGCGAGAGTAGATTTGTTATACAAGTGGGTTTGGCTCTCCTTTGCTCTCACTCTCTTATTTTTCTGTCTTCCACCATAGGATGATGCAGCCTAAGCCCCCCTTGCAGATGCCAGTGCCAGGCTCTTGAACTTCCCAGTTGCCAGAACTGCAAGCCAAATAAAACTCTGTTCTTTATTAATTACTCAGGCTCAAGTATTCTGTTAGAGCAGCAGAAAACAGACTAAGACTAAAACAAACTAAGACATTGTTTCCTGAAGTCTCCTCTGATGTTTTCTTCTTTACTCCCTGTGTCTAGTATCTCCCCAGACCGTGGAATCTTCCTCCATGTTCCTAAGGTCCAACCTTTCCCCCCTGTTTCTACCTCCTCTGGCCTTCTTCCTCACCCGCAGTTCGGACTGCTGCAATAGTTGTAGTCTAGTGGCTTTCAAACCTGACCACACCAAAAACACCTGAGGGAAGTTTGAAAAAGAAAATACAGTCCACAAGCTCTAAGCCTTAAGATTCTGTTTGGGCTACCCAGGGATGAATCCTCAGACATCTGTGTTTTTAAGCCTCCCCAGGCAATTCCAATTTGCAGCCCTGTTAAGAACCTTGGTTAGAGGCTTTCCGGTGTTCAGCTGCAAAATTAGGAGCCCAACAGCTTTTAGAACTTTTCTTTTCTCACCTGCAGAGAGAAAAGTCCTGTCAACCACCCAGGCCCCGTGCATTTAGACTGCACGCTTCAACCCTAACTCAAACACCTCTTCCTCATTAAACAGATGACTATTTTTCTCCCTGATCACATTTTTCCCTTTCACTGTAATTATTTGAACACATATCTTTCATTAGACAGTAAACCTCTTAGAGAAGAATCCACAGCTTGTTTAACTCTCTGCTTCCTATAATATTTAGTACAGTATTTCACACATAATACATCTTTAATATATGATTATTGGATTGATGTTCATTTGTTTTGTGTGCCCCACAGGCTCCAGAGCATGGTAAATACTCAATAAACATTTCTTGATAGATTGATAAATATATCTACTTTACAGAAAGGAAATGGAAGGTACAGAATGAGCCCTGCATTGACTGAATAGTTATGGGTAAGTTCATTTAACCATGAGTGCCTTCACCTCTGATGTGGGTGCATGCAAGAGCCTGTGGAAACACACACACACACACACACACACACACACACACACACACACAAAGTTCTTACAAATGTAAAACTAGATCATTTGCTTTCAGAGGTTCCTAAACTTATTTGACTTACTATCTCCTTTTCGGATAAAATAATTACTCAGTGCCCCCCTGGAAATCTACCTTCTTTAAGCGAATAAACAGAAAGATGCAGTGACAAATTTGCATTCTCTTATGCGTCTATATTTTGTTCCAACATCTTCTGGGGGAATCTGGGGTACATGATCCTATCCACTGCAATCCAGTGAAAATGGAAATGTTAAATGACAATATGTTTAGTCATGCTCAACGGAATACGAAAATTTAATATAAGAGTGTTTTGAAAAGTACTGCCTACATGCTCCTTAATACAAATGATCTGGGAACAAATGATTTGGGAATGAGGATGCCCGGGCTCTAGTCTCAGAGCTGCCACCCACCTGTTAGATAGACAATATTGGCCATGTCCCTTAACTTCCCTGAGCTTCAGTTTTCTCACCTGGAAATAAAGCTTTAAATTGAATCAATAATTCCTATGTCCTGGAGTGCCTTCCAGAGAACACTGGTTTCTCAGAATGCAAAACATGTTAACAGATATTCAAGACCAAGCAACCAATAAACAACAACTTTAAAGAACAAACAAAAATCGTTTGGGAAATAATTGCTTAAATCAGAGCTGGGTGTGGTGGCGCACGCTGTAATCCCAGTACTTTCGGAGGTGAAGACCGGAGGATCCGGGTTCGTGGCCAGCCTCAGCTCTCTCTCTCTCTCTCTCTCTCCCTTTTTCATCTCTCTCTCTCTCTCTCTCTCTCCCTCTCTCTTTCTACTTAGTGAGGCCCTCCACAACTTCGTGAGACCCGGTTTCAAAATAAAGTATAAAAAATAGGGCCGGGGGTGTAGTGCGGAGGTAGAACGCCCCTGGGTTCAAATCCCCGGTACCGCAAAAAAAAAAAAAAAAAAAAGAAATTGCTTAAATCAAATGGCACGACTTGTCCCAGGACTTCATAGAGCCTTGATATTTTGATGTTTACTATGACTCACAAAGGGGATGTAGGCAGGTTTGCCCAAGGCCACTGGGCTCCGAAATGCTTTCCTTACACTCCACGGAATGCTTGAGAACTTGCAAGCTGTTTCTCAGTAGCAGTGGTTGATCCTGAGTGTTCTCTGGCATCTTGCTGGGATTGTTAGGTAGTTAGATAGAGAAGCAGGTGGGCTGGATTGGGATGGACCTGAAGCATCTTAGGGACGAGGTTAAACAGGCCTGTTTAAATGAAAATAGCTGCGGCTAGAAAACTGCAAGGATATCAGAAGGCTAAACCACCTGCAGGGCCTCACTTAGATCCCTCTCCCCCTGGGAAGGGGTGGAGACAACACAGATTCACCAAGGTGCACGCAGAGCACTAAGCTGGGGGGTGGAGGGAAGAGATAATGACCTCCCCAAATGCATATGCATTAGGGGGAAAGGTTTCCAGGCTGAATAAAACTCCATGGAAGACTCCACATCCTTTCCACTTTAGACCCTCGCTCTGGAGCCTAACTTCTTTGTTCCATGCCATTTCTTATTCTTTCTGGTCTTTCTCTCTTACACACACACACACATACACACACACACACACACCCTGACCCTTCCTCTGGAATGTAACTCCCTTCATCATGGCCTTCTTTTATTACTGGGGATTTCCTAAATAAACCTCTTATATCCCCCTTGTTCGTGCTTTCTGTATGAATTCTTTCCATGCAGAGGAGCAGGGACTGAGGTACTGTCCTATAATATTTATTTCTAGGAGAGATTATCACCTGGAAACAGGATCATCACTCTGCAGGTTGCCTCCTTGTCTGTCATGTTCTTGCCTCAGTTTCCCTGGCATCTAGTCTTATCTTTCACTAACTCACCTCTTCCAGGAAGTCTTTGCACCTTGCTCCATTCCATAGTGACATCTCTTGGTTTTGAAGCTATTAATGCAGCAAGGTGAAAAGAGGGACAGCCCAGGCTTGGATCCTAGCTCCACCAGTTGTGTGGGCATCTGGGCAAGTAAGAGCCTCTCTAGGTCTCATTGTGTTTATTTGAGAGTAATATGTGGATAGTACTCTGTGGCCATCTGTGGTTTGTACTGCGCAGTATCCACTTGTTCTTCTGGTAAAACATCAGGTAAAATTTCCATCTGGGGTTCATCCCAGCCACACTCTAAGCCCAGTATTGGGTAGGTGCCCAGACCCAAAGCAGTTGGGGCATCATATTGTCCTAGACATATTGATTGGCATAGGATCCAATTGGGATCAAAGTGTTGCGGTGATGGGTCCATTCCTCAACTCAGGAACTCGGTATCAGCGGGTTGGTCCTTGGCTAAAGTGATGGAAAAGAATTTCAGCACGTGCCAGTCAGAGACATAGACAGAGGTTTATTTAGGAAAGTAGAAAATATACATTCAAAGGAGATTGTGGGCCATCTCAAGAGGAAGAGAGACATTTTGGGGAGTGCAGGGCTCTTTTCTTATAGGGGACTTTCTGAGGGGTGGACTAGAGGAGGGAGGTGAGGATGATCTCAGTCCTGTAGTAGGCAGTTTCTGGAGTCTGATGATCTGGTCAGCCTTAGGGAGGATGATCTCGGTCCCATAGTCCTGAGGCAGTTTCTGGTGATCTGGTCATCCTTAGGGTCCTCAGGCAGATCAAGGTTATTACTATTTGATTAACAGATAACCTGGAGGGTGTCCTAAGTTATAGGTTTCTCGAGATATCGTATCTGTCTTGTTACTAATGCACAGGGCAATTATTTCCTTTAGTTAACTCTAGGATCTATAGATTTCCCAGAAATATGGGAGAGACAGGCCTGGGAAAGAGAACTGGTTTGGGGAACAAAGGTCAAGGCACTTTAGCACCACATTCTTATACTAAAGTTGTATTTTACTTTTTTTCTGTTCCTGTCTGTCTCCATTCTACATACTTATTTTTTGTATCCTACATCAAAAGGACACAAATAACTTTGCTGGTATTTCTAGAAAAAAGATTTTTTGTTTTTTTTCTACTGGATTTGAAGCTAAGATTGGTTGCTGAGGAGGGGTTCCTGGGGGTGTGGCCTTGGGGATTATATATGGTCCCTCCTTCCCTTGATCCCTTTCTTGCTTCTGGTCTCTGTGATGTAAGAGGTGAAGGCAGAGTCCTTGTGTGTGCTCTCTCTCTGCTCCCCACCACCATGCCCTGAACTCTGCAGACTTCATCTGGCGTAATGTGGACTGAATTCCTGAAATATCCATGTGAGCAAAATAAGTCTTCCTCTAAGCTGTGATGGTCAGGTGCTTTGGATTATCGTAGTGAGAGTGCTGACTGAAACCATGGCCATCTGCAAGCCATGGGGGAGAGGCCTCTGAATTAACCCCAAACCTTGATCTTGGACTCTAGACTCTAGAACCATAAGGGAATCAATTTTTGTTGTTTAAGCCATCTCATCTGTAGCACTTTGTTATGGTGGCCATAGCAAACTAATACTGATTAATTGAAATCGTGATGCATGTAAGAAGGCATCTAGCTCAGTTTCTTAACTTGGGGCCCTCCACAAACGTGACTTCCTTTTCCCTCTGTGCTAACTCATCCTGTCAGGAGCTCTCTAAGGGGCAATGTGCTCCATTTTCCTAACTAGACCCTCGAAGGCCCCACGGCACCTGACTCAGGACTATTATGCACATTAGGACACTCAATAAATGCTTATTGATTAATTACGACTCCCTAGGCCACGCTAGGCAGTCAGAGATGGATTAAGTTGTTTAATAAAGTCTGTTCAAATGCACCAAATTCCTTTAGCAGGCTTTCCCCTTAACGGGAGAAATGAAGGCAGATTTTTGAGCTGGTTGAAATGTCCCGGAAGAAGCTGTCAAGGGGAATAGTCGTGGAGGTAAAGTTGACAGAGTGATGGCCAGGCAGCCCTTTGCCATTAGTTTCAAGCTACCAGTTATGTCTGTTTTAATCTGGAGGGTGTTTCGGTAAGGAAGTGAGTGCATGCATCTCAATAAAGCAAAGTTAATGCTGTTAGCATTTGCCGCCATCGTTTCTTTGCTTCTGTCCAACAGGGATTTTTTTTTCTTATTATCCTTCCTCAGAACTGTAATAGGATGGAAATATTCCTGCTCACTGTTATTTTTTGAGAATTGTAAGTGAATTTTGGCCCTTCCACCCCTTAAAAGTCCATAGCAACAAACCTATTCCTTTTAAAACCTAATTTCAAAACGGTGGCTAGACCCAGAAATCTATCCTTTTAAGCTGAGGTGTGGTGTGGCAGAGGTTAGATCTTCACTCCTGTAATTTTCCCCTGGGGAATGACTAGACCTCTGCTAACAAAGTATTGGTTAAATTTCACCCACTGGGAAAAAGAAAACGAACAAAATTGTGTCACATTGCCCGGGTATAGGGCTGCAGGATTGTTTTTCCCCTCTCGCTGGTAAAGATACGATGATGTGACTTGATCCTTTGCCCTTCTCTGAGTACAGTGGCAGATGATGAATTTATCTGGATAATGAAGCAGATATGAAAAACAAAATCCACATTTTGCCTGGGTGCTCTCAAGTTTTTCTTGAGATAAGATGAGGGAGGAAAGGTGAAATGGAATTATTCAGATAATTGCCCCAATTTAGTTCACTTTGTGCAAGGGGATGATCCCAGCCCTGGAGGTCTAGCCTTTCTTTGGAGTTGGCTCTTTTTACACTCCCATCAGGATTAGCTTTTTTGTTTTGTTTTGTTTTCTTTTTGTGGTACTGGGAATTGAACCCAAGGGCATTCTACCTCCAAGCTACACCCCCAGTCCTATTTTTTTATTCTTTATTTTGAAACAGGGTCTCACTAAGTTGCGGAGCGCCTCATTAAGTAGCTGAGGCTGGCTGCAAATCTGCGATCCTCCTGTCTCAGCCTCCCAAGAACTGGGATTATAAGCGCGTGCCACCATGCCTGGCTAGGATTAGCTTTTTGAAAGTATCCCCTTGAAAACAATGCAATTGTCTTCCAAGGGATGGCACAGGAGTCCACTGGATGACTAACTCCCAGGAAGTACATTCTAGGAATAATCTTATATCATCGGTGCGACTGGCTGACCTGCTACTTCTTATTTTTTAAGTCTTCTTGTATTTGATTCTGTCAGTAGAGATTTTAGAAAATATGTTGATTATTAAGCATTCCATTAAAAGTCTTATGGCTGAATGATTTTTCCTTACCACTTAGCATCATCTGACATTTGCCCTATTTCAAAAGGAACTTTTGGGAAAAAAAATCACCATTATTTCTACCTTTTTTTTTTTGCGGTACTGGGGATTGAATTCAGGGGCATTCTACCTCCGAGCTACACCCCCAGCCCTATTTTTTATTCTTTATTTTAAACAGGGTCTCACTAAATTGCAGAGGGCCTCACTAGGTAGCTGAGGCTGGCCGCGAACCTGCTATCCTCCTGTCTCAGCCTCCCAAGTTCTGGGATTACAAGCGTGTGCCACCACGCCTGACTTATTTCTACATTTTGACCTTGAGCAACACTAGGATAATCTCACAGTTAAATGGTACTTTTCAGACATTTCAGCTTCCTTTTTTTTTGTCGCTAGTTTAAAGAGAGTCCAAATGAGCGTGTGTGTGTTGTACACACGTGTGTGTATGTGTGTAGAGGAGAAAAAGCCCATTTTTGACTCTGAGAAATACCTGGAATGGCTGATAATTTGCCCATCATCAGCAAATCCTGATGGTCAGAGAGAGGTAGAGATTCCTGTCCTCCCTTCCCGGGTACACAGAGCATCCTTGGGGTTCACCTGCAGCTCTGCTGCTGTGGCCAGTTCTCAGGCTCAGGGTCCAAGAAGTGTCTTCTTCAGTAAGTTTCCCTCTCTTCCCAGCATCACTCAGTGGCTGAAAGTCAGCCTGGGCCCTGAGGGTTGAGCAGAGGCACCTAAGGAGGCAGCCACCAAGAATGGGTGATGGGGGTCTCTCCCCAGGGCTTGATGGACACCGCTGTAATGAATAGGTAAGAATGTGTTGTGTAAATGGGCCAACATGGACTCTGTACTGGCCCCTCGGTTGTTTATTTCTTTACTGCAGGCTGAGCTCCATTGGCTTAAAAGACTATTGGTACCAAACTCAAAATTTTATCCATTCAATATTTTTATAAATAGCCAAAATCAAGCAATTTTTTTTTTTACCCATATAAGGCCTGCTTTCTTTGCATAACATTGTGAAATTTCATCGAGCATTGACAGCCATGGAAAGGTAGGGCCTTGTGGTTATAAGACTGCTACAGCCCTTAGGAATTCTCTGACCTTGAGACCCTCCACCATCCTGCTGAGTGACACAGTCCCTCTCTCCTGGGAGTCCCTCGCCCTCCTTCCTGTCTGAGTAGCAGCTCTCTCTCTGGATGTCTGATGGTGTGATGGACTTCTCTCATGCATCCCCTTCGTGTGCCTCCCAATGAAACCTGTGGGTTCCCTTTTCCTGGATCAGCCCTTTAAATCCTCTACCATATGTCAGGACCGAGCTTCACAGCTCGAGGCCAGCAGCTCCATGCTCTGTTTCTGAACCAAAGGGCTTCCCCCAGAAAGGGTGTGTTCAACTACATTGTTTTTGTTTCTTCTTTGCACTTTTCCAATTGGAATAATGCTCAGTCTTGCAAAAGCTGTCCGTTCTGAAATACCCAGAAGTATAATTTATCTTACCTACTAAGAGGCAACCACTGACTGGTGATGTTTTTTTATTGCTTAAGTAGAGCAGAAAATGCATAGAGGGCCGGGCTTGGTGGCGCATGCTTGTAATCCCAGTACTTTGGGAGGCAGAGACCGGAGGATCCAGGTTCATGGCCAGCCTCAACTCTCTCTCTCTCTCTCTCTCTCTCTCTCCGTCTCTCTCTGTCTCTCTCTGTCTCTCTACCTAGTGAGGCCCTCTGCAACTTCGTGAGACCCGGTTTCAAAATAAAATATAAAAAAAAATAGGGCCGGGGGTGT